>MCJB01028094.1:70283-83876 GCA_002018475.1 Nicotiana obtusifolia
ATATATATATATATATATATATATATATATATATATATATATATATATATATATATATATATATATTTCATCAATTCCATCCACAAATCAGCCTTCAAATCATCAAATTTCACTCTCCACTAACATAGTCTAAAACAATCCCCGAATTTCACCATAAGTTCACATAAACTAAGTGTAATAATCTATGGATAATCAATTATCTATCATCAAAATTGAATAAACTACACTTACCTCTTCAATGGCAGTAAAAAGTCATACAAAAATCTCCCTTAGCCGAGCTCCACAACTCCCAAAATGAGAAAAAAATAAAACCCTTCAAATATAACAGTCTACTAGTAATTCTGCATCTACGGTCACTTAACAGCATCTGCAGTTTCACATTAGCGGTCTCAAGCTCTCATTTGCGAGTTCCCTCCATCTTCCAACCATGAGCACCTGCGGTCCCCCCCTCCCCTACACCTGCGGGACCGCTTTTGCGATCCTACTTCCGCATTTGCGAACTCCCCAAGCCTCCGTCCAAGTCCGTTTCTGCACCCACTCGTCAGCATCTGCTGGCTCACAAATGCGGCAATGCCCTCGCACCTGCGCTCCCAAATAGACTTCACCGTGTATTGAGTCTGCACACAAATGGCTGCATCGGCGGCTCCACATCATCGGCCAAACCCACCGTATATGCGAAAACACTAGAAGCCTGCATCATCAGCAGTGCAACAAGTCAAAAACATGATTCGCAACTCATCTGAAACACACCCGAGGCCCCCAAGACACCATCCAAACATACCAGCAAGTCCCAGAACATAACACGAACCTACTCGAAGCCTCAAATCACATAAAACAGCATTAAAACCATGAATCACACCATGACTAAAGCCTAAGGAACATATGAACTTCCAACTTTCAAAAGTCATGCCAAATCACATCAAACCAACTTGGAATGACCTCAAAATTTTCACACAAGTCCCAAATGACACAACGTTCCTATTCCAACTCCCGGAACCAAAATTCAAAATCCGTTATAAACAAAGTCAACTCTTGGTCAAACCTATCAACTTCCCAAACCTTCAATTTTTGAACTTTCGCGAAAAAGCACCAAGCCAACCTACGGACCTCCAAATCCAAATACGAAAACGCGCCTAAGTCCAAAATCACCATACAAAGCTATTGGACCATTAAAACACTATTCCGGAGTTGTCTACATAAAAGTCAAATTCTGATCAACTCTTTCAACTTAAGCTTCCAACCTTGGGACGAAGTGTCCTAAATTCACTCTGAAACTTCTCCTAAACCAAACCAACCATCCCGGCAAGTCACGCAACCATAAATACACATATGTAAAGCATGAATTAGGAGAAACGAGGCTAAAATACTCCAAACGACCAACCAGGTTGTTACAACTACGTTGGAGGTAAGCAATTTTCACACGGATTTGGCTTTATATCTTGATTTTCTATGGATTTCAATACCTAAACTTAGAACTTTACACAAAAAAAATTAGGATTTTTGTCTACAACTTAAGAAAGTGAACTTGGGGGATTTGGGAGAACAATTTGGACTCTATTTTGGAATCTAATCATATATTTGACTCGTGGGGTTATGGGGTAGTCGGGATCTACTCCTTGACCTGAGTTTTGACCGTGTGGGCACGAGTTGACTTTTATTAACTTTTGGGGATTTATTTAACGATCGAAGCTTTGTTTTTTGGAGTTGTTCCCTATGTTTTATTCATGTTATTGAGTTATTGTTGGCTAGATTCGAGCCGGTTCGAGGTCGTTTCTAAAGGAAATATATTTTCAGAGTATTGATTTGGTTCGTTTGAGGTAACTATGATGTTGGACATATTTTCATATGTTTTGATATTAACTTACTTTCATTTTTACTGCTCGTTAATAGTATTTGTGATTAAATATGTCAAACTTAACTTGAGTATTGAGTTTATATTAATGGCGTGTTAATGCAATTTGTCAGGAATACTTCATGTCAATTTGAGGTAAATTGAAGAAATTTAATGCAATGGCTAAAGATTGATAGCAATACAGGAAAGTGGGGTCGCCAAAATGATTAAATATAAAAGTTGTAGAGTAAGATCTGCAAAGTAAATTAATTGATGTTACATAAGAACATGATATATCACGCAAGGAAGCAATACAGATGGCATCAAGTAGGGTTATGCACAAAAAGTTTGGAAACAGTTGCGATGGAATGTATGTAGCACTTGAAAACCCAGTTGGGAGGACCTATGCGATTATCAGTGCGAGGCACACTAAAGTGACCGCCTACCAGTTCACGAGGCGTTCCAAGACGCGTCGAATTTTTGCGGCTCAAGCCGCAATGCGGTAGAGAGAATTTCAAAAATCACTTTTTTCCTTTTTTTTTTTTGGATGTAGTTATTTCGTCTAGGCTTTTTTTACATCTATAAATAGTCATTAAACATAATTTTTACATAATTTTTTAACAAGGGAGAGCACAGAACCGCCATGGAGGCCGGAGTTTATCGGATTTCATTTTTCTTCCACCAAAGTTAGTAAGTTTTATGTTTCTTCGAATGATTTGTTGTTTAGTTACTATGTCTATGTGGAGCTAAACTTCACGTTCTAGGATTGTGGTTCTTTCATGACTATTGTTATATGGATATTGATTTTAGTTATGTATAAGTTTATTTATTCAATCATGCGCTTTATTATTTGATTGCTTGATCACCAATTGAATACTATCTACGAATCTAGAATTGAACTCGAAAGTAGGAATTTTAGATTGCACATATGATTGTGTAGATTAAGTTCTTAAACTCAGGCATCGGGGAATGGATTCACGGTTAGGATAGACATATGATAATTGTCTTGCTTGGTTATTATATGAAAATTATGAATGCATTCTTGTTGATTCTAACTCTATTGACATATAGGCATTACCTTAGTTTGAATAGGCGAGCGAGGTGTCGAAAGAACCTTCTTGAACATAATAAATCGTGCTCACCAACAATTAGATATGTCGCTAATAATGCATATTTTTAGTGTATTGCTTACCTAACATTTTGGTGTTTTATTGTTAATATGTGCGGCATTTGAGCTCAATTAAGCTATTTTTATGTGTAGAATTTTTGGAATATGAAGATTAGTGAAGGTTACATACAAAGACGTCAAAAATACAAGAAACAAGCACGAAAAGGCAAAAACTAGAAGAAGCCAAGAACTAGGTGCCAGACTAGGCGACGCCTGGCTCAAGGCGACCTCCATCTCACACCTGGCCTTGTGGGGAGAGGTTCCCAGCATGCCACAGGCTGTGCCTCGCGAGGTGAGGCACCGTCCATGAATTAAAGGTTTCCAACTCAGTTTTGGACTTGGAGTCTTCGACCGTAACCTATAAATACCCCCCTAAACGTAATTATGAGGGGTTGGTCGTATTTTGAATGTGACAAAGGCTTAGAAACATGAACAGAGCATGAATTTATTGATTCTTCTATATTCCATATAATATTTATAGCTTTTATGTTTAAAAATAATGTTTCCATTGTTGTTACAAACATGAGTGGCTAGGAACCCCGTTGTTATAGGGTTATGAGTTGTTATTGAATATTGTTGTTTGACAGTTGATGAGATTGTTTGTATTTATCATATTAATTTGCTTATTCAATCTTTCACGTAATTATTTTACTGCGCAGCTAACAGTAGAATACTATCTACGAATTTATAGTTGAACTCGAAAGTGGGAACTATAGATTGTATATACGATTGAACATGGTAAGATCTTGGATCTGGACATCGGAGAATGGATTTGGAATTAGGATAGACATATTCTAGTTGTCATACTTGGTTATATTTTGTAGGAAATATACATGCGTTCTTGTTAATCCAGATTCTATAGACGTATAGTATTAGGTTGTCTTTAATAGGCGAGCGATGCATCGAAAGAACTTCGTAAGCATAATAAACCATGTTAGCCAATAAATTAGATAGATCAAGTAATTGAATCAACGAGGAAAATGCAGTAGGAGAGACGCTAATCCCATAACCCCGGAATATTCCCAACTCACTGAATTTTCTCCTAAGTGTTTTTTTGCTCGATTTGCATCCTTATTTTCTTGATTGTTTCTTAGTTTCTTAGTAATTTTTAGCAGTAAAAATCACAGTCATCTTCATCATAATCGCTTGAGCAATTGACCTTCTAATTAGTTTAGGTTAGACAATAGTTAATCATAAATCCTCGTGGGATGATACTTTCTTATCACTTTGTTACTTTTCGACCACGTATACTTGCGTGTGCATTTGGTGCCTCAACAAGTTTTTGGCATCGTTGTCGGGGATCTACAAATTAGCTACTTGTCTGACATAAGCTTTTATTCGTTGTTTGTTCGAGTTTTAATTTGTTTACTATTTCTTATTCTACAAGTGTTCAAATTGAATGCTAAGAAAAAATAACAGTCTAAATTATCTTCCTCCCCTTGAACCTGAACTTGCAAGACTTTTTCACAAGTTAAGGAGGGAGGCTGAAGTAAGAGATAGAACTGTAGAGTTGGGCATCATAGTCCAACCACAACTAATAGAGATGGAAGAAAATGATGAGAGACCGGTGATAAAGGCTGCAAGGCCTAATCTCGCAAATATGAAGCCTGACATAACTTGTCACTTTGAGCTGAAATAGTACATGGTATCGCTAATTCAGTCTACAGGGCAATTTGTGGGTCTATCTCATAAGGATCTATAGAGACACCTACATAACTTTTTTGATATTATGGATACGTACAACTATCCGAACGTCTCCAAGGATTATGTTAGACTGACCTTGTTTCCCTTTTCTTTATTGGGGGAAGCAAAGGAATGGTTGCAGAAAGAGCCAACAAACTCAATCCGCACGTGCGATGATCCAGCACGAAAATTTCATATCAAGTTTTTCTCCACGAAGGAAACAAAGTCACTGAGAAGCCAAATTCTGGGATTTCAACAAAAAGTTGGCGAGACCTTAGTCAAGATTGAGAAAGATACAAAAAGCTACTCAGAGAATGTTCGCATCATTGTTAGACTAATGAAGTGTTAGGGCACACTTTTGTAGATAGGTTGGACGAGACCTCCAAGTTGAATTTAGACTCAGCTCGTGGAAGAAGTTGCATGCAAAAAACATATAGTGAAATTCAAACTCTATGGAATAACTTCACCCCAAATGATCATAACTGGCAAGGTGAGGGTGAACCAAGGAGAATGATAAAACAGTAAGCAGCAGGCACACTCGAGCTGGATGAACTTTCAGCAATGCAGGTAGAGAACGTAGAAGTCCAATGAACCAGAATGGGCAATATAGGAGAATTTATTATCCTAATTGGAGAAATCACACAAACTTCTCATAGGGCAGAAGTCAGGCAAATCAAAATCAATACAGACCCGAAGGAAACTACAATCAACCCCAGAAAACGCCACAAGAAGTAGAAGAAAGCACCAACGATTTATTGAAAAGCTATTACTTGATAACTAACAGCTTATGACTGATTTTTCAAATATGGAGAGGCAGGTTGGGCAATTGGCGACACACCAAAATAACCGACCTGCAGGAGCTATTCTAAGTGATATAGAAAAGAATTCTACTACTTTGAGGAATGGTAGAGAATTGGAAGAAGTACCAATAAGGAAGAAGGAAAAAGTCAGCCTGAGAGCGATTTGATTTCAAAACCTGTGGTAGAGGTTGAGAAGTAAACAATGAAGATTAGAAGAAACTAGTTGCAAGGCCACTACCCCCTTCCCACAAAGATTGAAGAAAAAGAGTTATGACAGAACTTCCAAATTTCTTGACATGCTGAGCCAAGTCCAATTGAATTTTCCATTAGTTGATACGTTACCTGAAATTCCAAAATAAGCTAAGTATATCAAGGACATTGTATCAAATAAAAGAAGATTGATTGAGTTTGAAATAGTAGCACTTACTGAATAGAACATTTCAAGAATTCAAAGAAAGTTGCCTCAAAATTGAAGGATCCTGGGAGCTTTACCATTCCTGTTTGAAGCGGTGAGGTAGATGTAAGGCGAACATTATATGATTTGGGGGCAAGAATAAATTTTATGCCTTTATCCGTCTTCATTTAGTTAGGGTTGGGGCCCCAAGACCTACTACAGTCATATTAGAGCTTGTTGATCGATTCGTTTTCCATCTCGAGGGGGTGATAGAAGATGTGTTGTTGCAGATTGGGCAGTTTATTCTCCTAATAGATTTTATCATATTGGACTACGAGCTGACGAACTTGTCTCAATCATCTTAGGACGACCTCTCTTGGCCACCGCCAATGCAGTTGTAAAGGTTCGTGAAGGAAAAATGATCTTGAAAGTTGAAAATGTGAAAGCAGTTTTTAATGTCTACAAGGCAATTCAGCTTCCAAGTCACTATGAGGACCATACAATGATTTTGTTGTAGAGGAAGTTGCCGGAAGAAGCGATGTGGGTGCATATCTCGATGATCCTCTAGACAAAGCACTCATGTTATTTGACAGAATTGACATGGATAATGAGGTTAAGGAAATGGTGCATCAGCTGGATGCATGTGCTGATATAAAAGGGATGATAAATTTTGAGCCTCTAGATAGACCTACTGGACATCACCCAAGCCGTCGATCGAAGAAGCTCCCAAATTGGAGCTTAAGCCCTTAACCTCTCGCCTCCATTATGATTATTTCGGTGCTAATGAAACTTTATCCTGTTGTGTTATCTTCTCATTTGTCTAATTTTGAGGAAGAAAAACTACTCTGAGTGCTTCGCAAGCACAAGCGCGCGATTGGATGGACCGGTGCTGACATCCATGGAATTAGCCCAACTTTTTGTATGCACAAAATTCTCATGGAGGATAGGCATAAACCAAGTGTGGAACACCAAACCCACCATAATCCAGTCATGAAAGAAGTGGTAAGAAAGGAGGTTATCAAGTGGCTCGATGCATGTATTATCTTGCCCATCTTTGATTGCAAGTGGATAAGTCTCGTACAATGTGTGCCTAAGAAGGGTGGAATGATGGTAATGATAAATGAGAATAATGAATTAATTACAACTAGAACTGTCACAGGTTGGAGAATTTGCATAGATTACCGAAAATTGAATAATGCGACTAGAAAGGACCACTTTTCTCTTCTCTTCATTGACCAAATGTTGGATAGGCTAGCCGGGAAAGACTATTATTACTTTCTTGATAGATATTTTGGCTATAATCAAATAGTAATTTCACCAGAGGACCAAAAGAAGACAACCTTCACTTGTACTTATGACACATAGGCTTTTAAGAGAATGTCATTTGTGTTGTGTAATGCACCTGCGACTTTTCAAAGGTGCATGATGGCAATCTTCACTGATATAATAGAAAATTGTGTTGAAGTATTTATGGATGACTTTTTGGTTTTTGGACCATCTTTTGATGAATGCTTAACGAATCTAAGTAATGTGCTTACTAGTGTGAAGAGACAAACTTGGTGCTAAATTGGGAGAAGTGCCATTTTGTGGTACGAGAAGGGATTTTACTCGAGCACAAGGTGTCTAAATATGGTTTGAGGTGGATAAGCCAAAAGTAGAGGTAATTGAAAAACTGTCATCTCCAATTTCTGTTAAAGGAGTCAGAAGCTTTTTAGGTCATGCAAGTTTCTATCCTAGATTCATTAAAGATTTCTGCTCCCTTGTGCATGTTGCTTGAGAAGGACACTAATTTCAAGTTTGATGATGATTGCTTGAAGGCTTATGAGGAGCTGAAAAAGAGATTGATGACTGCACCAGCTATCACTGCCCTAGGGAGAGTCTTTTGAGTTTGTGTGATGCCTGTGATAAGACAATAGGAGCCGCTTTTGGCCAAAGAAAAAACAAAGTGTTCCACTCCATTTACTATGCTACAAAAACTCAAAATCCAGCACAGATAAATTATACAGTTACATAAAAGGAGTTGCTAGCGGTAGTTTGGGCGTTTGACAAATTTAACGCCTACTTTGTGGGAATTAAAGTCATCGTTTACATGGACCATGCAGCCATCAGGTACTTGTTTGAGAAAAAAGGAGGCCAAGCCTAGACTAATTAGATGGGTTCTTCTTTTGTAGGAATTTGAGGTGGAAACAAGAGATCAAAAAGGGACTGAAAATCAGGTGGTTGATCACTTGTCGCGCTTGGAAACTCGCACGCATGTTGATGAAGAAGGTGAG
This sequence comes from Nicotiana obtusifolia, assembly GCA_002018475.1. NCBI lineage: Eukaryota > Viridiplantae > Streptophyta > Magnoliopsida > Solanales > Solanaceae > Nicotiana > Nicotiana obtusifolia. The sequence continues at coordinate 78,433 of MCJB01028094.1, forward strand.
ATCCAAGAAAGCTTTCTCGATAAGAAGTTGTTAGACATTATGGCTGCTGCAGTCCCATGGTATACTGACAATGTGAACTTTATTGTAAGTGGGGTGACGCCTCCAGAGTTGTTGCTGGATGGTAAGAGAAAGTTTATTCATGATGTTAGATTTTATCTATGGGATAAGTCATTCTTGTTTAAGCATTATGCAAATCATTTGTTGGGCCACTATGTTCTTGAGGAGGAGATGGAAGCAATTTTGCATGATTGTCATGCATCGCCTCATGGAGGGCACCATGGTGGAGACAAAACGGCTGCAAAGGTATTGCAGTTGGGATTCTATTGGCCCACTCTGTTCAAAGATGCACATGATTTTGTGAAAATATGTGATAGGTCCTAAAGAATGGGCACAATTTCAAGGAGGCATGAGATGCCTTTGAAGGGCATACTCGAGGTTGAAATCTTTGATGTTTGGGAAACAGACTTCATGGGGCCGTTTCCGTTGCCCAATGGTCATAGGTACATCTTGGTTGCGATTGATTATGTGTCGAAGTGGGTAGAGGCTGTGGATTTTCCTACAAACGATGCTATGGTTCTGTAAAACTTTTTGAACAAAAAATTTTTCACAAGATTCAGAACTCCGTGTGCTTTGATTAGTAATGGGGTAAAACACAAGGTCGCAACTATTGATACTCAATTTTGCCCTCATAGTTTATAAAATATTCTATATTTTTAAATTATTATTTTTCATATTTTTATCAATTTATATTACAAGAGTTCATACAAAAAATAATTTATCCTTTTTAGCTTTTAGATGGATTTTTGGCATTTTAATTGATAAATATTTACTAATTACTCATTCAAAATTATTTTTGGGTGATTAATTGTCCAAATTAATTATTTATACCCAACAACAACAATAACAACAACAACAATAACAACAACAGCAGCAAAGCCAGTATGTTCCCAACAGGTGGGGTCTGGGAAGGGTAGTCTGTACATAGACCTTAACCCTACCAAATGTAGGTATAGACCCTTGGCTCGGAAAGGGTGAGAAGAAGAAGAAGAAGAAGAAGAAGAAGAAGAAGAAAAGCAAGAAAGGAAGAGAGAAGTAAAAGAGGGAGATAAAGGATAAGTAGTACCAAAGAATAGCAACAGGGAATACAATACCTGAGGCGAACAAAACCACATAACGCAATAAAATCTAAGAATATGACGGGACATGCGTGCTACTAAGACTATCAGTGAGAAACTAAGAAACTACCCACTAACCTTCTACCCTAATCTTTGACCTCCACACCCTCCTATCAAGGGTCATATCCTCAGTGAGCTAAAGCAGCGCCGTGTCCTGTCTAATCACCTCTATCCAGTACTTCTTAGGCCTACCTCGATCTTTTCTCAAATTCGCCACGGCCAACCTCTCACACCTCCTAACAAGAGCAGTGCTTCTCGTCTTAACATGTCCGAACCATCTCAACCTCGACTCCCGCATCTTGTCCTCCACGGAGGCTACTCCCACTATGTCCCGGATAGCTTCATTCTTAATCTTATCTCTCTTGGTACACCCACACATCCATCTCAACATTCTCATATCTGCTAATTTCATCTTCTGCACGTGGGAGTTCTTGACTGGCCAATACTCAGCCCCATACAGCATAATCGGTCAAACCACCACTCTATAAAACTTACCCTTAAGTCTTGGTGGCACATTCTTAACACATAAAATACCGGAAGCGAGCCTCCATTTCATCCATCCCGCTTCGATGCGATGTACGACATCTTCGTCAATCTCCCCGTTACCTTGGATAATAGACCCGAGATACTTAAAACTAGCTCTCTTGGGGATAACTTGAGAATCAAGTTTTACCTCTACGTCTGCTTCATTGGTCCCGTCACTGAATTTGCACTCCGAGTATTCTATTTTGGTTCTGCTCAACTTGAAACCTTTAGACTCCATTGTTTGTCTCCAAACCTCCAATCTTGCGTTAACTCCGCTTTGTGTCTCGTCAATCAACACTATATCATCGACAAATAGCATGCACCAAGGCACCTCCCCTTGGATATGTCGCGACAGTACATTCATCGCCAAGGCAAATAAAGACGGGCAAGTATTTATATCCACATGCATATTTTATAATATTTTACTTCATTTTACATAATTATATTTTTATTTTTATATCATTTGCATATTTTAATAATAACCACTATTTTTCAATAACTATCTTTATTAAGCTATTAAGGTTAAAAAAACATTTCTATATTTTTACAAGCATAATCTACTATTCTTAAAGTGTTAATTTCAAACATAGCATTTTTAATCATTTTACAGCCATTTGTAAATCTATTTTTAATTTATTTTTACGTGTTTTAAAATTATGGCCCAAAAGCCAAATTTTCAGACCAAACAGGCCCAAAAACACCAGACCCATTTCCCGGACCCAAAGCCAAACGACCCCATACTGAAGCCCGGTCGGGATCGTTTACCTGACCCTCCCCGTCTCTTCTTTTAATCCTAGCCGTTGATTTCAAATAATGAATGGCCAACGACAAACCCCTCAGTCTCATTATATCCCTACACCCCAAACCCTATAGACTATTTCCCACCTCCATAGCCCTCAAACGCTCTCTCACCTCTCAAAGCTAAACCCTAGCTGACCCTGAAGATTTCCTCCATGCCTTTCCTTATACGCGTTCATACGCGGTTTACTTACCGTGTATTTGTCTTACTCGCTCAGTTATGGCAATTTTCGTTACCAATCTATCTATGGCAAACATGATTTTCATAAAATCAGGGAGATATGGTTACGACCTCAAGGATTTGGATGCAATTTTGGATTTATACATTGGAGAAAGAAGAATATCTTCCCATTTTGGCATGTCTCCGACGATTTCTTTGTGATTGGGGTTCTTTGTGCGATTTGCCCTAAATCCATTTTGAAATCAGTATGCATGGATCTTCTCCCTTATTCCGCATAATTGATCAATTTCCCTATTTGTGTACATGTTATCGATCGCTAGATAAACCCTTCCCCATTCCCCTAGAGGCACACCTAGTGATTCATACACTCACTCTCACACCTTGCATAAATCCTGTTTTTCGTGTTTTCTCTTGGTTTTATTTGTTCTATAGCTGTTCTGGCTTTATTGTCGACTGAAAGCCAAGGCCACGAATATTGATTCTTCAGACCTTTCCGGCATAAGCACCGCTCGGGATTATAAAGCGGTCCTTGTGAACTCTAACTGGCTGGAATTTGGGGTCTTGGAGACACTATTTGGGGTTTTCCTTCAATCTCTATTTTTCTTTGTTACTGGTTTGCGTGGTTAGTATCTTTAATCCCTGCTATCATGAATTTTTGAGTTTTTGATTGAGTAGTCGAAACATGCTTGTGGGGAATTCTCATTGTTGACTCTTCTCTTGAAGTGTTACTGTTGGATGCCTCTGCTGATTATGACTATGTGATGTTCTTGTGCAATTAGGTTTAACTAATCAACTAACTAGTGTTTTCATTCGAGCTTTCTTTGGTTTGCCCTTTTTGAGTCTCTTCTGCTATGTTATTGTTCCTGAAAATCAATTGGAATTGATGAAGCGTAGACTTTATAATCATGTTATTCGATAAGTAATCTCACTTGTGTACTATGCAATGATATGTTGATGATTTGCCCCTAAGGTCCTTGAATCATTAGTGGAACTGAAAATTAGTGTTATTTGTGTGGGGTTAGGCCCTCAGAAATTTGCCTTCTTCTTATGTGCTGATAATAAACTTGGGTATTGACTTTTAGCAACTCATTCAGAGAAGTTGAATTCATTTTGGTTCAATGTTCGTTTAAGCTAATAACAAGAGTAATAGGAATTAGCATAAATGCTTGATCTATTATTTTGTATTGTTTGGTATGAAATCCTTCTCCTTTGCATTATATTGATTGTATTTTGTCATAACATACACTTGCACAAGCACTTAGGAGGTCTGCCTCTAGGGATTTATGTCTAGTCTACCTTAATTCATAAAACATGTGGTATGCCTTCGAAATCAGTTGTGTAGTACTTCTTCTGCTACTGGATTGTGGCTAGGTTTTAGTCATATTCTGGGAGATTTGGAAGGCCCAAATGCACTTGAGTTGACATTGTAACTTGTTATTATGTATTTGGATTTATGGCCACTATATTTCAGTCCTTATGGGGCATGTAGTTATTTTTGGGCTGTAATAATTTGTAAGAACCGATGGGGAAATTAGTAAAAAGGGGGCTGGGATACTATAATTATCGCATGACTGGGTAGAATACATGCCTATAGGATCTAAATACTTTATTTGTTATTTTGTTTGCCATGCTCTATTTCTGTCAGCTACTTGCATATAGACAACAGGCCTATAGGCCATCAACCTCGCATATTCACCTAGAGAATATGATCTAGGACTCCAATTAACTCTAGTATAAGTCCTGTCAATGAGGCTCGTGACATGTTTAGAGAATGTGCCTATAGGATTCAAATTGAATTTGTCTGCTACTTGGTTAGCCTACCTTACTTACGCGTATAGACAACATGCCTATCGGAATACGCTTTAAGTAATTGAGACTGTTTACATTGATATTTCCTTCCACTATATGGCTCGCCTAGAAATCATGGCTTTAGGATCAATGAAACAAAACTTGCGCCGTTCAAGAGCTTCATGCCTAAAATTGTCTAAGTTTGACCATTTAGAAATCATGCCTATAGGAATCCACGTTGACCGTTTGAAACTATTACGCTTATGCCCTCTTAAATCGTGTTGCCTGCTTAGAAATCATGGCTATAGGATTAAGCACAATGAGAATCAGTATTTACTCAACTGCTTGGCTTTAAACCGTCTAGGTTTAATCATCTAGAATCATGCCTATAGGACTTAAACAATGCACCATGTCCACCAACTGTTCATGTACCAATTCTAGGTCTGCTTACTCATAATTGATCATCCATCAGTTCTCCTAGTCATTTTGCCTTAGGCTTAATTGACTTGTAAAGCAACTGCTCGTCTAATTCTGACTAGGGCATATTTACTCGATCATTCTGCCGCTATCTGATACTTGATGAAATATGTGCATACGAGCTTGTGTGTGTAGGTAAACATGATACACCCTTTTGTGCTACTTGCATAATACGTGAAGTCCTACTTGTTTCAATTGTGTGACGCCTAGTTTTCTCATTTTTGAGCAGCATAGATTGAGTCTAGAACCACCTATATAGTGGTTTAAAGCCTCCTGGATCATAGGCATGTGACGGGTAGGAGTGCATAGGACACGACTTAGAATGAACTAGTGCGCTTTAGGTAAATAACTTAAAGATAGTAATCGGGTAGTAGGAGATGATAGTCTGTGCTCGCTGAATAATATGAGCAACCATTGTACTTGAAAGGCTTGCGAAGTATTATTTATGTTGCACGGGGTGATCCTTTAGGCTAAAAAACTTAGGACCCCCCCCCCCCCCC
>MCJB01028094.1:83896-100046 GCA_002018475.1 Nicotiana obtusifolia
GGGCCCCCCCCCCCCCCATGTATAACTATTCCTTTTACAACCTAGATTTGACTGAGCTATATCTTGTAACCTCTAAAGAGTTACCAACTAGCTAATTAATGGATGAATTATGTTTCTTTCGAAATATTTCCTTACTTATGTATGACTTCATTCTATTAATTGCTTTACCTCGATTAGCTAGTCAATCATTTAGACTCCTCACTCTCATATTTTGCATGCTCACTTAGAATAATTATCTTTAGTTCGATAATCCCCACATAGTTTTAAAATTCGGCCGGGAACCATAGTTGTGGACCTCGAAGAGTGCCTAACCCCTTCTCTTTGAGGTAATTTGAGCCCTTACTCGATCTTTGGTAACACAGACAAGTTAAAATAGTGTTATTTTCAAATAGGTGCCCTAACGCACCTCAAAATTGTTAGGTGAAGACTCTTCTCTTTTAATACCCATTTAAAAGAGATGTCAAATGTCAAAAACCGCCTTCGCGAGAAAATGGGGTGCGACAACATGGGGACTCTGCTGGGAATATACTTAGGTTCTTACCATAAAGAGTTTTTGCATGTGTGGATTATTCAATTATTTGTTTGACTTCTTTCATGTACTTCCCCTCTTCCCATCCCTTTATTTGCTTGAAATTTCCATATCATGAACTTCCCTTCCCCATCTCCTTTATTTGCTTTATTTAATTATGTTTTTACTTGTGAATTATGCTAACTCTTTTTCCTTTTTCATTTCTTTTCCCTTTCTCTCTCGTTTATTTTACTGCATTATTTAATACTGTCATTATGTGCTTTCACCATGTAAATTATTTGACTGTATGTTATCGTTTTTGCATAAGCATGTTTTCAACATCATGTTCCACCCGTGCTAATTATCAACATAGCAGCGCTTGATGAGTATCTGCACTTTTCGTAAATACCCTTGTCAAATCAGAAAGGCTTATTAGCGGTAGACTAGTCGATCAGTGGTACAGTCGACGGTCCCGTGCCTTTCCTTCTCAAGTAGTCCACTTGAGAGTATCAGTCTAGACCCTTCTAGAAACCTACTCTGATCGAAATATGCATGCATCATGCTAAACCTAGGATGAGTCAAATACCCATGGCATTTTAAATTTGCTTAGATAAACCAAATACCCATGACACATTCATGCTATGTGCATTAATTGGGGGAAATGTGCCAACATGTTAACTGTTATTGCGTAATTAATTAAATCTGGAGGGGGGAGGGCTAACTCTTTTGTTTGATGTAGAAAATGAGGCATGAAATTCCCAGGTTAGGCATGGTCCATAACATCCCACCTCAGTTGATTGATTGGTGGAACGACCTCGCACCGTGTGACAGGAATCATGTAAGAAGGGTACTAGGTAATTTACCATCTTTGATGGACATTTGGCCAAGCAGAGAACTAATTGAGGCGGCCACTATGTTTTGGGATGAAACGAGGTCCGTCTTTCGGTTTGGAAATATGGAGATGACTCATCTTTTGGAAGAAATTAGAGGTTTCGCCAAACTTTCATGGGATAGTTCGGGTTTGTTGGTACCAAAAAATCGTACACCTCGCGGTTTTCTGAAAATGGTTGGGTTTAAGAAGAATAATGAGTTGGGTTGCTTGAAGAAGTCCTACATTCCTTTTGACTTTCTATACAAATGGTATGGACATAAACAATCATATTGTTTGTATCATGAGGAATTGGTCCGTTGTATGGGTTCATCGTCGAGTTTATGTCTTCGTAGTATGTTTTCTGGGTTTACTGATTTTCCCGATGCAAGAAGGGAAAATTCACGCTCGTTTAGCCATTTTCGCCAGGACCATGATGGAAGGAATCGAGGGATAAAACTACACTATTATTCCTATGATACTAGCTATGATGTACCGAGCCTTGGATCGATGCAAGCATAGGGCTCAGTATTTTGAGGGGTGCAATATTCTGCTGCAGGTGGTTATTAGAACATCTTCAAAGAGGAGAATACCATTAAGAATTCATTCGTAAGACATTGAATGATTACATCACCAATCATCATCCACAGAAGATGACATTCGCTCCCAATAGATTTGCAAAGCCTGCAAATGCTAAAGGATAGGTACGCCTTTTTAGCAATCTGACCGACGAACAGGTACACTGCATGTTCGAGTGGTTTCCCAGCAAAGAATTTATAATCCTATCTAAGAAGGCCACTTATTTGGAGTTGATCGGGTTGCGGGGCATATACCCTTATGCCCCAATGAGGGTGATGAGACAAGTCAGAAGGCAACGGGTAATACCCCAGGCGTCCAATATGACTCAGTAGAAAGAAGACTTCAAAGGGGAAGTCATTCATTTCAAGTTCGAGGCTCAGCACACGGGGAATCAAAAGCTCATTGTAGATGGAAAGACTATAGAACCCGACAGGTATCACGCTGGAAATATGTACTATTACCTGTCATGGCTAGAGGATGACATAACAGGGGATGTCAAACCGGGAATCAAGCTGAAAGGAAGGATCATAGACGAAGAGGTCGAGGCTCAATTAAAGTACAAGAGGTTGCGCAATAGTGTCTTCAAATCTGAGGCAAAACATATGGAAAAACATAAGACAAACATGGACACAATAAGAGAACGGAAAGATATTTCAAACAAGTCGACAGAGAGATTGGAGCACTTAGAGTAAGGGTTTATGGTGTTGGAGGGGAAGATGAGGAAAAGGCTCTAGGACTGATAGGGTATGGGCTACGACAAAGGAGAAAAGCTGGCAATGGCTTACTACCTGCTCGGCATGCGCGACCTTGGGAATGTGATCGATGGAGCCAAGAAGGCGAGGCATGGAGAAGGTCCATCTGGGACCAAGTAGAATAGGAGAGTTCTCTTTTATTGTTTTATAGTTAGATTTTGTTTAGATTCGATGTAATAAGGCTTGGTTCCATTAGTGAATCTATAGTATTATTTCGATTTATTAACAGATTGGTTTGATTATTCTCGCATTAATGGGATGAAGCAACATTGGCACAAAATTCTCCAAGTATACCTGTCGCTTAGGCCTACCTCGGGCGCAATGAGGTCCCCAAATTAGGACACAAACCATCGCATGCCTTATGTGCTATCTGTTTAAATACTGCAAGACTTTTTTATTTCATCTTACTTACTTGGCTACCTTTTGTTTTTCTTTCTTTTGATTATTCCCATTCCAAAATATGCATTCTGGAAACATCAGCATACCACACCAGATCTATAGGTCCTCAAACTCCTCCCTCTCCTAACAACATCAAAAGCAAGGTAAAGGAAATATGGACGATTTGAGTGGCAATAGGAAAGACAACGCTCATATGGCAGAGAATGTGGAGACTTCAGATGGAAAAGTTCACCGGGGCAGAACGAACTGGTTCTGCGATTAGAACAGAAGATTTTTGAGTTACAAGGGGATCTCAATCAGGTTCGCAACTTAATCAACCTCTCATCACCTTAAATGTCCCCAACATCAATCACCAGAATACCACCACTCTAAACCAAACACAACCCCATAATCCACAACGTCAAAATCCACAACCCCAAGCTCCAAAAAATCCCCCTACTACACAACAATACCGCAACCCCCTACTTCCACAAAACCTAAACCCTCCATCATTACAAGCTCTTCAACAACATCCTCATAATACAACCCAATACCCGTAAACCGCCACTTACCCTACTCTTCAAAATATACCACAACCTACCCACGATCTACCCCAGGCATCAATCAATAATCATCAATACACTCAAGTCCTTGGAACCTACCAAAGCAACCCCATATACGTAGAAACTCTACCATATATCCCCACAACAAACACTATACACGCCCGATCCTACCGAGAAGGACCTGCTCATTAGGAACATGGCTGAAGAGTTATAGAATTTATCTGGAAGGGTCTAGAGTGTCGAGGAGGAAAAGGTATCCAAGGTTTGAATTACGAAGATTTGTGTATCCAACCAGATGTGGAGCTGCCTGAAGGTTACAAACCCCTGAAGCTTGAAATATTTAATGGCACCAGTGATCCAAGGTGCATTTGAGGACGTATTGCGATAAACTCGTGGTCATAGGAAAGAAGAGCAAATCCACATGAAGATGTTAATTCGAAGTCTCACTAGGGATGATTTATCTTGGTACATCAGTCAAAACCCATAGAAATGGCCTAATTGTGTAAGTATGGCATCTGAATTTATGGACAGATTCAGGTTCAATATGTAGAATGCACCATATCTTTTCTATATCCAGAATCTCAAGAAGAATACCACGAAGACCTTCTGTGAGTATGCCACCCGTTGGAGATCAGAAGCTACCAAGGTAAGACCGCCACTGGAAGAAGAACAAATGAATAAGTTCTTTGCCCGAGCTCAGGACCCATAATACTATGAAAGATTGATGGTCATAGAGAATCACAAGTTCTCCGAAATCATCAAGTTTGTGGACATAATTGAAGATGTTATCAAAAGTGGCATGGTTACTAATTTCAAAGCATTGGAGGCCATTAACAAAGCCTTGCAATCTGGAGGTATTTCTAAAAAGAAAGAAGTGGGTGTTGTGATGGTAACTTAAGGGCCAAAGTCTCACCTCACCTACCAAACACCCCCACCAATATATCACCCCTCACCCCCCAAAATACCACTATCTTGCTACCACCTACCATACCCATAATACCCAGCCAGCCTAGTGCCACTCATCTCCGCATGCCCGTTAGAATTACCCTAAACCCCAACCTAATTTCGACCGCAAAGCTCCCGAGCAACACACTCCTCCCGTTGGGCCAATAGCCCAACTATACGAGAGATTGAAGGCCACCGACTATGTCACTCCCATTCCTGAAGCCATGATTAAAAACCCCTCTTAGTGGGTCAAAAAACACGTGCCTATCACTCAGGCACGAAGAGGCACATCATTGAAGAATGTCGCATATTGAAAAACGAGATCCAAACGTTGATTGATACTAAGGTAATACAGGTGAAGGAATCCACACCTGATGTCCAAAACAACCCCCTTCCAGACCACACTACTATGACATTCCCCATCACACTCTCGCCGATTGTGGTGCAAACCAAGGCACCATTCGAGGTTGAAGTAGCTAGACCTAGACCACTGTTTACTGTGATGGCAACTCCATCACCATCTTACAAATCGGAGGTTGTTCTGCAGGACTATGTGGCTGAAGCAAGAAGGAAAGGAAAGGCAAAGATGGAAGAGGCGGGTGCCGCCCATGGAATGACTAGAACAGAAAGAATATACAAGTTAGAGAATCTCGCCAAGGGTGGGACAAGTAAGGAGACCGCGCAAAAACCACCCGTTGTGGAAACGGGTACTAATGATCTGTGGAGAAAGATACAAGCAAAGGAGTATTCTGTTGTTGATCACCTAAACAAAACTCTTGCACAAATATCTATTTTATCATTGTTGCAGAACTCAGACACACACAAGAATGCCTTGATGGAAGTGTTAAGTGAAGCCTATGTGCCTATTCGCATCACCAGTAGAGAGATGGAAAATATGGTGGGACAAGTGCTGGAGACACACAAGATCACCATCCACGATGATGAGTTGCCACTGGAAGGTTTGAGTCATACCAAAGAATTACACATCACTGTGCAATATGAAAATAAGTTCATTGCTCGAGTCTTGATTGATGGGGGTTTGGGTCTGAACATATACCCTATGACTACCCTGAAAAGATTGGCCAAAGGCATACTGGAGGTACGGTTATGAAGCATGAACGTGAAAGCATTCGATGGCTCCCAAAGAGCTACAATCGGGGAAATTGACTTGAGTTTGAAGATAGGCCCAACCATGTTCAACGTCGAGTTCCAGGTATTAGATATCTCTGCCACCTACAACCTATTGTTGGGACGATTGTGGATACACATGGCTGGGGCAGTTGCTTCTACCTTGCATCAGGCCGTGAAGTTCGAGTGGAATCATCAGTAGGTGGTTATTCACGGAGACGGAAACAATCCCATCTATACTAACTAGGCTACACCTATAGTTGAAAATAGAAAGAAGTTTTGAGGAGAGACATTCTACTATATCGAACGGATAAACACAGTCGAGAAAGGGCGATGGTGGAGCAATAAGGTGCTAAGCATGCTACTTTGGTTGGGGTATGAGTTGGGTTGAGGTCTTGGCCACAAGATTCAAGGGATAACAGAACCAATATGACCACGTACTCAGGACACCACTTTTGGTCTCGGGTATGAGTACACTGTGTAAGAATATGAGGATTGGTCACTGCTATGGAATGTTTTCTATTATCCGTTGCCTAAACCCATACCACCATTATACCAGACATTCTGTAAGGCCGACGTGATTTGGGGTTCTGAAGAAGATGAGATCCTAGCTGGCATGAGGGACCTATTTCTAAATGAAGAAGATATGAATTGCAATGTGATCTTGGGGGAGGAGGAGGAAGATCTTACCATCGAGATGGTAGGAGATGGAGTTGTTCTCAAGAACTAGATTGCTACACCATCCCGTGCTTGTTGAGCACCTGAGTAGCTTTGGCAGAACTAGCATGATTTTCCTTTAAATTATTTTTTGGAATTGAAGACATTCAATATTTTGTTTTATAAATACTCAAGATATCGAGTCGTGTTTGTTTGAAATTTTAAGTTTTAAATTAGTGCATTATTCCTTTTCGTTTATTTATATTATTATCTCTTCATTCTTTTTAGCATAACTATTTCCTATCCTGTTTAATCTACAACTGTGACATGTAATGAGATAATGCAACACAATGAAAGTGGTTCACAAGAATGGGAAAATGACGTATTACCTGAGAAAATTTTCAGGGGAATAGAGGATGTTAAGAACAAACCAAAGTCCAACCTAGAAGAGACTGAGGTAGTTAATTTGGGGGATTCCGAAATAGTCAAAGAGACTCACATTAGTATCCACCTATCACCGTCAGATAAGGAAGAGTACATCAAATTTCTGAAAGAATACAAGGACATTTTTGCATGGTTCTATGACGACATGACAGGGTTGAGTACATCCATAGTGGCTCATAAGCTACCTACCAACCCTATGTGTCCACCGGTGAAACAGAAACTCGGGAAATTCAAGCTAGATATGAGTTTATAGATAAAAGAAGGGGTCACCAAGCAGATCAAAGCCAAAGTCCTCTGAGTGGTCGAGTATTCGATCTGGTTAGCCAATATCGTACTCGTACAAAGAAAGACGGGTAGGTCAAGGTGGTTGACTACAGAGATCTGAACAGAGCAAGTCCTAAGGATGATTTTCCACTACCAAACATACACATCTTGATTGATAACTATGCTAAGCATGAACTCCAATCCTTTTTTGACTTCTTCGCAGGATACAGCGAGATCTGGATGGACAAAGAGGATGCAGAGAAAACAAACTTCATCACACCATCAGGGGTGTATTGCTATAAATGATGTCGTTTGGTTTGAAGAAGGTCGGGGCCACCTACGTAAAGACCATGACCACTCTCTTTCATGATAGGATACACAAGGAAATAGATATTTACGTAGATGACATCATCGTCAAATCCAAGAACAGCCTGGATCACATAATTGACTTGAGAAAGTTTTTCAACCCCCTACAGAAGTACAACTTGAAGTTTAAATTGTGCTTTCGGGGTCCCTGCCGGGAAGTGACTAGGTTTCATGTCACCGCCGAGGCATTGAGCTGGACCCGTCAAAGATCAAAGCCATTTAGGATTTGCCGCCGCCAAGGAAAAAGAAGAACGTAATGAGCTTCTTGGGTCGTCTCAACTACATCAGTTGTTTCATACCATAGTCGACGTTAATATGTGAACCAATCTTCAAGATGTTGAGAAAGGATGCTGCAACAAGTTGGACCGAGGAGTGTCAAAAGGCCTTCGATAAAATCAAGGAGTACCTACCCAAACCTCCTGTGCTGGTACCACTACAGCCCGGAAGACCTCTGTTGTTGTATTTGTCCGTGTTGGACGGAGCATTTGGATGTATCTTGGGACAACATGATTAGACCGGAAGGAGGGAGCAAGCAATATACTATCTAAGTAAGAAGTTCAAACCTTATGAAGTTCGATATTCAGTATTGGAACATACCTGTTGCGCTCTGGCATGGACAGCCTAGAATTTGAGGCATTATTTCTGTGCATACACCACATACCTCATATCAAGGATGGATCCTTTAAAATACATTTTCCAGAAACCTATGCTTACTGGCAAGTTGGGAATGTGGCAAATACTACTAAGTGAGTTCGACATCATCTATACGACCCAAAAAGTAGACAAGGGGCAAGCATTGGCCGATACTCGGCTGAGAACCCTGTAGGTAGAGAATACAAACCATTAAAGACGTATTTTCCCGACGAGGAAGTGTCTTTCATAGGAGAAGATATCGCCAAAGCTTATGATGGTTGGAGAATGTTATTCAACGGAGCCGCAAACTTGAAGTTGGGCATCAGAGCCGTCCTTATATCACAAATCGGCCAGCATTATCCGGTATCTGCCAAGCTCAGATTCCTATGCACTAACAATATGGCTGAATACGAGGCTTTCATTATGGGACTTAGGTTGGCCATCGACATGAACATTCAGGAATTACAAGTAATCGGAGATTCAGGCTTGCTGATACACCAAGTACTCGGAGAATGGGACACCAAGAATACCAAAATACTACCATACCTACACTGTGTGCAGGATTTGATCAAGAGGTTCACAAAGATAGAATTCATACATGTTCCCAGAATTAAGAACGAGTTCGCAGATGTATTGGCCACCCTATCTTCCATAATACAACATCCAGACAAGAACTTATCGACCCCATCCCAATAAAGATCCACAAGCAGCCTACCTACTGTGCTCATGTTGGACAAGAATCTGATATCATGGAATATACGAAAAGGGGAGAATACCCAGAAGGTGCTACGCATACTCAAAAGCGCACATTACGAAGATTAGCTAACAATTTCTTTTAGAGTGGGGGAATTCTATACAGAGGAACTCCCAACTTTAGATTACTAAGATGTGTCGATGCCAAGGAGGCATCTAGACTGCTCGAAAAGGTACATGTCGGGACTTGCGGATCTCACATGAATGGGTTCGTTCTAGCCAAAAGATACTAAGGGCAGGATATTTTTGGACGACCATAAAAATTGATTGCATCAAGTACGTACAGAAGTTTCAGGTACACACTGACATGATACGGGTACCACCTAGTGAACTCAATGTGACGAGTTCGCCCTGGCCTTTCACTGCCTAGGGGATGGATGTCATCGACCAAATTGAGCCTACTACCTCCAAGAGACACATATTTATCTTGGTGGCCATTGATTACTTCACCAAATGAGTCAAGGCCGCATCTTACAAAGCCATGACAAAGAAGGTCGTCGCAGACTTTTTTCGGGATCTTATTGTTTGTTGATTCAGGGTGCCCGAGTCAATCATTACTGACAATGCCGCCAATCTCAACAGTGACATGATGAAAGCCATGCGTCAAACCTTCAAGATCAAACACCGGAACTCTACATCATATTGGCCACAAATGAATGGAGCCGTAGAAGCCGCCAACAAGAACATTAAGAAGAATACTAAGGAAGATGATAAACAACTACAAACAGTGGCACGAGAAGTTACAATTCGCTACTCGATACCAAACCACAGTCCGAACATCAACCTGTGAAACTCCCTATCTATTGGTCTATGGTACTGTTTCTTCAAAACGCACACACAAGTATACATGGTCGTACAAGTAATATAGGATTGTAAATCCAGATATCGTACCCACAGGGACTTGTGATTAATAATTTACTAAATTAAACTATCACAATTAATCTATTCAAGCGATTTCTAAAGTATGGGTATTTAACTAAAATTAATCTAAAGTAGTAAACTAAGCGATTAAAGAAAATAAGTCGGCAATATTAGAGATGAGTTCAATGGGAGAGAATATTCTAGAGCTATCATTTAGCTAACAATCCCGTTAAATTTTTCACTTAAATTGTCTAATTAATTTATCTGTTAATTGATTGTCATGGTTAATATTACTCGTAGTGTTCTCCCGAAAGTACTACTCTCCTATTCAAGCTAACCAAACGCCTATATTCCTATGAAATTAGGATTAACAAGAACGCATTAATAATTCCAGTATAGTAACCAAGCAAGGCGATTAGGTATATCCCTATCCTAACCACAAATCTGTTCCCAATACTCAGGTTCAAGATCTCGCTCTACTCAATCTGATATGCAAACTAGAATTCCCTCTCTCGAGTTCAATCCTAGATTCGTAGATAGCATTTAATTGGTGATCAAGCAATCAAATAATTAAGCGCAAGATTGAATAAATAAATCAATATGATAAAATAATAAGAACAACCCAAGTTTCAAACTACAACATTCATGTAGCACCCACAACTCTAGAACTAATAAATTATGAAGTTAAAGGAAGAGACGATGAAGAAAAACTAAGAATGCTTGCTCCCGAGTGTTCCGTGCGTGTCAATTTCTCTCAAAGTGGTGTCTCCCCCTCCAAAATAGGTTAAGACTTGCTTTTGTACAAGTTGGGGAGTCCTGGGTCGAAATAACCTTGTTCCGGACAAAATAGAAGTAAAACCTGTCACCCAGCACCCAAGGTAGTGTGGGGCGCTAACCCTGGCGCTGGAAAATTTTTGCCTCTGGAAACTAGGCCACAGGTAGCGCCTCATGCTACCTGTGGCGCTACACTGTCCCAATTTTTTATTTTGTTCCATTTTTTCTTCAACTCGTGCACTTTCATCTCCCATTGCCTCCGGATGACTCCTAGACATAAAATTACCACGAATTAGCACAGATCTTTAGATTACACATCCAAAATTTACGAAACATGAGCAAAATGCGAGGCAATATGCATATAAATATACATACTTTAAGCTGAATAACAACACCCCACACTTAAACTCTTGCTCGCACTCGAGCAATGGAACTATAACTACACCCCAACAATGTACATATCAACAAGGGGGAGCAATTCAATTTGTTTTTTCAATATACACTCTACCAATGACCTTGGTTGATAGAAACAATTAAACTATAGCATATGCAATCACTTACACTTCAGGCGGGAACAGTCATTCTAACTCTTCTCGGGGGATTCCATCCACAAACGCAAAATTTATGGTTGACTGATATTGCCCATCACCATTTAGCTATTGCATTTATTTTTCCCTTTACTTATTCCCTTCTTCAAAATATTCACAATAAAGACAACATGCTCATAACAATCCTAGCCTGAAAAGCCAACTCAATATCACAATACACGCATGGCTTGAACACCTAACATCACAGAGAAGTCTAATAATGTTACCTATCCCTCGTGAAACCATGTGCCCTCATAACAAGAACAAGAGACTACGTTGAATCCACACCATCAAATGTCATGATCAAATATAATTTAAGAACTCACATCTATCAAAGAAAATCTCTCACTCTCACAAAGAAGTCACATGCATGCAAAAGGTACCATAGGCTTGCCCATAATGTAAATCTCGACTAATGTAGGCTCACTTGATCTAAAATCAATTAGGACTTTTTATGCCTGTAATGTGGGCTAAGGTACGGGTATGACATATTTAGGATTAGTGGTTCACCCTCATAAGCACTTTAACACATCACATAATAAATTGTAAGCGCAAATTCTTCAATCCACTTCAATTTCACAAACAAGATCACTCCCCGCATTTATTGCCTCTTTCTTTAAGCACTACTTTACTTTAGACGCTACTAGCAAGAACAAGACAACAATTTAGTCACTATAATTTTTTTCTTCTCTTTTTTTTTTTATAGATTTTCTTTCTTCTTTTTTTTTCCTTCAATTTTCGCTAGTGGTGTATTATTTTACGAAATAAGTACACCTTTATTTGTTTCATTGGTTCCACAGGAAAGCCACCCCACAATTAGTCCTTACTTCTTCTAGTGCTCATTTCACAATTAACGTGCTTTCAGAGATAACAAGATCAAAATAATGTCAATTAAGAAAAAAAGGATATCATCTCGTAATGTGGGTGCCAAATAAAAGTCTATAGGCCTAAAAGGATTAACTAGGGATAGTTTTTATTTTGTGATAAGCATAAAGCTCAAACAGATCAAAGAAAGCCTAAAATTATTTTTCAAACTGAGCATGACCTAAAATTTTTCTTCGACTCACATACGGGACAAGTTCTAGACTCAATCACAATAACATGGACTAAACAAAAACTCACTTAACACATCGCACATGACTCACTAAGGATGGTTTCATTCCGACTCTCAAGCAATGCAAGTATTCACGGAGTCACAAGATATTAAGAATTAAGCACAAAGTGAACAATAGTCAAGCAAAAGAGACATAGGCGTCACAAAACATGCTATCCAATTTCATCAAGGCATCATGATCAATTTCAAAATATAGGGAAGATACTCCATATGCCAAAGCTTAAATATGCTACTATCAAACAAGTCAAGGGCTCCTAGGTTCATCAACCTTCCCTTCTTTTATTTCCTAAATCCTAACCTACTCTAAAAAAAACTAATACTCGGTTCAAAGTTCATTCCATGGAAAAGAACCGAGGCACAAAGAAAAGTCACAGGGGATTATTACTACCTAAAGGAAAATAAGAGACATGTTTTTGGATTTTTCTATTTTTCAAATTTTTTTTTTGATTTCTTCTTCAGTTAGACTTTAGTCCCTCAAGAAAGCTATCCAAAAATTCCATCGTCGGGAAAAGTCCAACATTTTTTGATTTTTTTTCTTAATTTTCATTTTATTTTCTTTACACAAAAACTACTACACTAAGAATGAGTATTACAATTAAGCTAGGATAGCACAGACAACCACCCAGACACTCTCCTCACCCCACACTTAAAATTGTGCAATATCCTCAATGCACACTGTAAATAATAAGAGGATAAAAGAGACTCCCTAGTAGGCAAAAGGCCGAAGCATTAGCATCTCAAGGGATACTCGGACTTCTCCCAAGGATAGTTCTTTATGCGGACAACCCACACTTAATTCTAACCACCTGCTCGCTTTTGCATACTTCCTGTTAGCTTTGACTCAATGCCCCTAATCCTACAAAAACACAAACACAACACTACAAAGATAAGAGAACCAAAAAAAAACACAAGTAAAAAGAAAAAAATAGAAATGGGTTGCCTCCCAAAGGCACTTGATTTAACGTCGCAGCACGACGCCATCACTTTCACCACTTTTCTTTCCACTTTGAGGATATAAATTGCGCCCCAATTTTGCATTAATTTTTTTGTCACGTTACTAAGGCAGTGGTGTGAAAATAAAGGAACCAAGCAATAAATATCGCATCTTGCACTTTTTGGCCCTTAAGTGAGGTATATCGTTTTGTCTCCTTGGCATTGCAAATTTCAGAATGTATGCACTTTGTTCCCTATCCATTGACTCCTCCATAGGCTCGAATGGGTCAATTCTCCTGTCACCAACCAACACAATGTTGAAAAGTGGTTAGAATGAGGTCCAACGCGCTCCAACTCTAGAATCGCTTCACTTTTGACATCCTCACTTTTGCACACTTCCTCATCCGTGGCATCACTAATAATATTATGGTCGAATGGTTGGAATTCCTCTTTCTGTTCCCCAAGTTGGCCAGTATACACAGCAGTTGTAGGGCATCAGATGCCTCAACCTTTTTAATCAATTGAGCTTGCATGTTATAAATATCTATGCCAAATTTGGTCTATCTCCTGTCCGAGCTCAGTTCTTCTTTCTATCAGCTGCTCTGCCATATTTGAAAGACCATTACGTAGAAACCCATGAAATTTTATCAGTTGAGCTTGATCCTCTAGCCACGATTGGCTCAATATATTTGCTTCTTCAAAATTATCTTCTTGTGGGAACTCTCTCTCTTTAGCCAATTCTTCCGCACGGCCTTCATTCTCGTGATTGTTGCATTAATTCTTTGTATAGCTTTTTGATTATCTTGTAGCTCAGCTACTTTCCTTACCATGTCCATAGTATGGGCAACACATTCCGCATCCTCCACTTCATTGCTCCTATTAAACTCACAAATATTATTAGAAAAATTATAAATAAGGGCTCGGAGAAGGGTAAAAAGAATTAGGACAACTATCCCAATGGCCACCTTGACAACCACACACATCTAAAAATTTCCACTCACAATATTGAGGTTCACAATTTTTCCACAAGTGTGGTCCTCCACAATATGGACAGGGATCACCAAAATAAGAATAACCAATATTCGACCAATTCTCGTTCCAAGATGCCATGTAAAAAAAGAAAAAATAATTAAAAAAGTACTACACTAAACAAAAATTAAAACCTGAATAGATTAAAAGTAAAAGTCTAATCTAGCAAAACAATCTATTTCAAAGTCCCCAGCAATAGCACCAAAAACTTATTTCTTCAAAACGCACACGCGAGTATACGTGGTCGTACAAGTAATATAGAATTGTAAGTCCAGATATTGTACCCACAAGGACTTGTGATTAACTATTTACAAAATTAAACTAACACAATTAATCTATTCAATTGATTTCCTAAAGCATGGGTATTTAACTAAAATTAATCTAAAGTAGTAAAAGCTATTAAAGAAAATAAGTTGGCAATATTAGAGATGAGTTCAATGGGAGAGAATATTCCAGAGCTATGGGTTAACTAACAATCCCGTTGATTTTTTCACTTAAATTGTCTAACTAATTTATCCGGTTTATTGATTGACAAGGTTAATATTACTTATAGTATTCTCCCGAAATACTACTCGCCTATTCAAGCTAACCTAACGCCTATATTCCTATGGAATTAAGATTAACAAGAACGCATTAATAATTCTCATATAGTAACCAAGAAAGGCGATTAGGTATATCCCTATCCTAACCGCAAATTCATTCCTGATATTCAGGTTCAAGATCTCGCTTTACTCAATTTTATATGCAAACTAGAATTCCCTCTCCCGAGTTCAATTCTAGATTCGTAGATAGTATTTAATTGGTGATCAAGCAATCAAATAATTAAGACTAAGATTTATTAAATAAACTAATATGATAAAATAATAAGAACAATTCAAGTTTCAAACTACAGCATTCATCTAGCACCCACAACTCTAGAACTCATAAACAATAAAGTTAAACGAAGAGAAGATGAAAAAAACGGAGAATCCTTGCTCCCGAGTATTCCGTGCGTGTCTTTTTATCTCAATGTGGTGTCTTCCCCTCCAAATTAGGTTTAGACTTGCTATTATACAAGTTGGGGGCGTCCTCGGTCAAAATAACCTTGTCCCGAAAGAAATAGAAGTGAATCCCGTCACCCAGCACCCAAGGTAGCGTGGGGCGCTAGCCTTGGCGCTAGATAATTTTTGCCTTTGGACACTGGGCCACAGGTAGCGCCCCACGCTAACTATGGCGCTATACTGTTCCAATTTTTCATTTTGTTCCATTTTGCTTCAACTCGTGCACTTTCATCCCACGTTGCCTCCGAATGACTCCTACACATAAAAATACCACAAATTAGCACAACTCATTAGATTACACATCCAAAATTTATGAAACATTGAGTAAACTGCGAGGCAATATGCATATAAATATACATACTTTAAGACGAATAACAGGTACTAAAGCTGTTATACCTGCCAAAGTGGAAATTCCTTCCCTGAGAACTGTAGAAGAGGCCAAGCTTAGTGATGCGGAATGGATGAATGCAGTGTGTCATGGTCAACATTACCAAATTAGGATGGCAAGCGCTTTCAAAAAAAAGGTTAGGCAAGGCACTTCATACCTGGGCAACTGGTGCTGAAGCAAATATTTCCATATCAGGATGAAGCAAAGGGAAAATTCTCAACGAATTGGCAAGGTCCTTACATGGTTCACCGAGTGCTAACAGGAGGAGAACTTATACTAGTAGAAATGGATGGAGAGATATGGCCAAAACTTATCAATTCGGATGTTGTCAAAAGATATTATGTTTGAGATTGGATTTGCACTTTCTTCTTGATGTAACATGAGCTACGCTTTAACTGATTCCCGTTTAAGAGGAGATACATTGGCAACCCTGTGGGTTCCGTCACATTATAATAAAATCTCCATTCCTCTCTATGGCAAGATTTTAAGTTTTGACAGATTTAATGTCATCACGTCAAGGATTGTCGCAAGGGTATTGCCAGAAATATTCATCATACTTGGGGCGGAATTTCTTTCGGGGGGGGGG
>MCJB01028094.1:100204-158911 GCA_002018475.1 Nicotiana obtusifolia
AATTTTGAAGAAGTCCTCAAAATTCCAGTATAAGGACGTTGCAATATCTCAAGAGAATGTCACAGTCGATGATTCGACAAAACTATCGGTCTTATGCATTATCACGTATTTTAAATAACTGTATTTCTTATAACTAATTAATTGCAAATGCATATTTTTAAAATTCCATTTTTTAATAGCCAAATGCTACCCAGGATAGCTCAAACACAAAGCATCAAGCCGGTGGCAAGGACGAAACGAGGGATCAAAAGCACGAACCAACCTTCCCTCCGACTTATGACTTCTCTTTGGATGCAGGTATAACAGATACAACATTATCATAAGTGTCCGCAAATGATGCGCAACACAAACAACTATCTTTACATAGATAGACGCTATCGAGCCCATACATTTCAAGCTAAGAATCACTTTCCTTTCTTGGACTTGCTTTAGGCTAAGCGTTGCCTTTCTCTGCATAGGGCTAAGCACTACCCTCACTACATTGCATGAGGCTAAGCACTGCCTCCATCATAGCATAAGGATAAGCATCGCCTTTCTCTACATAAGGTTAAGCACTGCCCTCATTACATTGCATGAGGTTGAGCGCCGCCTCCATATTTGCATGAGGCTAAGCAATGTCTCCATTACTGCATAATGCTAAGCACTGCCTTCACCTGCATAGGGCTAAGCACTGCCCTCATTACATTGCATGTGGCTAAGCACTACCTTCCTTCATTTTGGCATATGACTAAGCATTGCCTGTTTTCTCTACCGAACAATCAATATCGCTGCATCTTTGCATTTTATGGGCTGAAATATCACCACATTGTCCGAAGGCATCATAGTCCGAAGGCATGATCTTCATAGCCCAAGGACAACATCCCATGGACTAAGGATCTCAAATTGCATATCATTATCCAAGGGCGTCATATTCCGAAGGCACGATTTTCATGGCCCGAGGATAACATTCCATGGCCTAAGGATCTCGAAGCTCCATATCATTATTCAAAGGCATCATAGTCTGGAGGCACCATCCTCATAGCCTGAGCGCACCATTTAGTAGCTTGTGAATCCCTTATCTACTCATCATGGCCTAGTACGTCATAGTCTAAGGATATCATCCTCATCGCCTGAAGATGAGTTTCATAGTCCAAAGGGAATTTGCATCATGTTTAAATTCTCGCACTAACGACAATGATATTATACCTGTTATGTATTTGTATCTGCATGTTTTATGTGTTCGCTGTATTTTAAGTTTTGCAGGTAACTCGAAAGGTAACCATTCTCCAAATAGGAGCAATCCTCACTCTGGTTTTTGTTCAAGCGTTCACATTACGTGATTGTCTCCAAGTAACTGCTAACCGACAATTGAGTACCTTCTTTCTCATAACCGTCCCCAAACATATTGCACCACGCATCCATAATGATCTATTTCCCGTTATTGCCATTCATACTCTTTACCCGAAATATCAACCATTCATGACATTGTTTTACCCATAGAAAATCATTTTTCGAAGCATACAATCTATTCATAACGACCCATCGGTCTCGTTCGCCTTTGGATCCAGAACTACGCGTGGCCTGATTCCTATATAACCAGGGATATGTAGGCAACTCAAGAACTAGGATTCGGCCCCTATATTTTAAAAACCTCATATCCCAATCCTCACTTATTCGGACAAAATTGGTTTTCATCTCAATTTCTTTACCCGATAATTCTTTCATCATTCTCGCATAAAGAGGGGAATCTAGGGGTGTTCATTGACCGTATGGTCCGATATTTAGATATTTCGGTTCGATATTTTCAGTATTCGATTTCTAAACTATAGCAATACCGTACCTAATTATATTTGGTATAGTTTGGCTTTTCTCCTTTTGATTTCGGTTTATTCGGTAGGTAACTTTGGTTTGTTCGGTTTTCATATTAACTAGTGCATAAAGCCATAGATTGTAATAATCTTAATTAAAGTACTCACAAATATAAAACTAACAACGTTCTAAACTCACAAGGCTATTGACAAAAAAATTATCCAAAACCAACAAGTATCAAGTCATAGATAGAAAAAAGGTACATATAGGAATAAATTTAATCATATAAAATGTCTTATTACTTGCTTAGAGCTAATTATTGAAGTTAGAGAAAACAACAAGGACTGATCCAACAAATGCAATTCAATACACGAGAAGAAATACCCTAAAACCATAAAATATTACGTTAAGATGCTTGGCATCCTAGAGAATAAGAGTTAAAATTTGCAGCGTACGTTGTTCCTCCATTTTCCTAGAGAAGTACATGGGCTTTACTGCAAGCCCCAACATACATACTAAAGAAAAGTAATATGTAACTTAGTATGTTATAATCAATAATATGTGTATTGTGTAACTTATTATATATTTTGATATGATATCGGTATTTCAGTATTATTTTGTAAATAGCAAACACCATACCTAATACCATTTAAAAAAAAAAAAAACTTAAACCAAATACCACATCAAATACTAAAATATTGAATACCAAATACCAAAATTTTCGATTTCGATATTTACCAAACTATGCACAGCCCTAAGAGCAGCTATTGATACTCAATTTTGCCCTCATATTTTATAAAATATTCTAAATTTTTTAAAATATTTTTTTCGTGTTTTTCTCAATTTAAATGGCACGAGTTCACACAAACAATTCTTATCCCTTTTTAAGCTTTTAAATTGATTTTTGGCATTTTAATTGATAAATACTTACTAATTACTCCTGAAAAAATATTTTTTGGGTGATTAATTGTCCAAATTAATTATTTATACCCACATGCATATTTCATAATATTTTACTTCATTTTACATAATTATATTTGCATTTGTATATCATTTGCATTTCATTTGCAATAATAGCCACTATTTTTCAATAATTGTCTTTATTATGCTATTTAGATCAAAATAACATTTCTATATTTGCCAAGCATAATCCATTATTCTTAATATGTTAATTTCAAAAAAAGTATTTTTATCATTTTACAGCCATTTTAAATCTTATTTTAGTTTATTTTTTATATGTTTTAAAATTATGGCCCAACTATGCCAATTTTCGGACCAAATATTCCCAAAAACACTAGCTCAGTTCTCAGACCCAAAGCCAAATGACTCCTTACTAAAACCCGGTCGGGACTTACTTACCAGACCCGCCCCATCTCTTCTTTTAATCTTGGCAGTTGATCTCAAATGATCAACGTCCTACGACAAACCCCTCATCCTCATTATATCCCCACACCCCAAACCCTAGAGACCATTTCCCACCTCTGCCGCCCTCAAACCCTCTCTCCCCTCTCAAAGCTAAACCCTAGCCGACCCTGAAGATTTCCGGCATCCCTTTCCTTATACACGTTCATACGCGGTTTACTTACCATGTATTCATCTTACTTGCTTAGTTATGGCAATTTTCATTACTAATCTATATATGGAAAGCAAGACTTTTCTAAAATCAGGCAGATATGGTTACGACCTTAAGGATTTGGATGTGATTTTGCCTTTATGAATTGGAGAAGGAACAATATCTTCCCATTTTGGCATGTCTCCGACGATTTCTTTGTGAAGGGTTCTTTGTGAGATTTTTCCTAAATCCGATATTAAATCGGTCTGCATGGGTCTTCTTCCTTATTCGGTTATTGATTCTTTTCCTTATTTCTTTACATATAATCAGTTGCTATATAAACCCTTCCCCTTCCCCCCTAGTGATTCATACTCTCACACTCACACCTTGCATATATCCTGTGTTCGGTGTTTTCTCTTGGTTCTATTTGTTCTACTGTTATTCAATCTTTGTGTCCTGCTGAAAGCCAAACCCACTGGATATTGATTCGTTAGACCTTTCTAGCATAAGACTGCTTGGGATCCTAAAGAGTTCCTTGTGAACTCTGACTTGCCGGAATATGGGGTCTTGGAGATACGATTTGGAGTTTTCCTTCAATCTCTATTTTGCTTTGTTACTGCTTTGCCTGGTTAATATCTTCAATCCTTGCTATCATGAATTCTGAGCTGTTGATTGAGTAGTCAAAACATGCTTATAGGGGAATTCTCATTGTTGACTCATTTCTCTTGAAGTGTTACCGTTGGATGCCTCTGCTGATTATGACTATGTGATGTTCTTATGCAATTAGGTTTTACTAATCAACTAAGTAGTGTTTTCATTCGAGTTGTTCTTTGGTTTTTCATTTTTGAGTCTCTTCTACCATGTTATTGTCCATGAAAATCAACTGCAATTGATGAAGCGTAGATTTTAGAATCGTGCTATTAGATAAGTAATCTCACTTGTGTGCTATGACATGATATGTTGACAGTTTGCCCCTACAGTCCTTGAATCATTAGTGGAACTAAAAATTAGGGATATTGGTGTGGATTTAGGCCCTCTGAAATTTGTCTTCTTCTTGTGTGCTGACAATAAACTTGGCTATTGACTTTTATCTACTCATTCAGACAAGTTGAATTAATTTTTGTTTAATGTACATTTAAGCTAATAACGATAGTAATAGGAATTAGCATGCATGCTTTGATCCATTTGTTTGTATTGTTTGGTATGAAATCCTCCTCCTTTTCATTATAATGATTGAATTTTTTCATAACATACACTTGCACAAGAACTAAGGAGGTCTGCCTCTAGGAATTTATGTCTAGTCTACCTCAATTCATCAAACATGTTGTTTGGTAGTGCAGTACTTCTTCTTCTGCTGGATTGTGGTGCAATCTATGGGTTCTAATCGTGTTCTGGGAGATTTGGAAGGCCCAAATGCACTTGGGTTCATATTGTAGCTTGTTAATGTATTTGGGCCTGTTGCCACTATATTTCAGCCCCTATGGGACCTGTAGTTATTTCTGGGCTGTAATAATTTCTAAGAATTGATGGAAAAATTAGTAAAAGGGAGCAGGGGTACTATAATTATTGCATGACTGGGTAAAAAACATGTCTATAGGATATAAATGGTTTATTTGCTATTTTGTTTGCCATGCTCTATTCTTGTGAACTGCTTGCATATAGACAGCATGCCTAATCAACTTAGCATATTAACCAAGAGAATATGATCTAGGACTCTAATTAAATCTAATATTAATCCAGTCAACGAGGCTCGTAACATGTTTAGAAAATGTGAGATTCAAATTGAATTTGCCTGCTACTTGCTTAGCCTACCTTACTTATGCGTATAGACAACATGCCTATAGGATTCCGTTTTAATTAATTGAGACTGTTTACATTGATATTTACTTCAACTACGTGGCTCGCCCAGAAATCATGGTTATAAGGTCAATGAAACAAATCTTGCTCCTTTCAACAGCTTCACGCCTAAAATTGTCTAAGTTTGACAATTTAGACATCATGCCTATAGGACTCCATGTTAACTGTTTGAAGCTGTATACGCTGATGCCCTCTTTAATCATGTTGCCTGCATAGAAATCATGGCTATAGGATTAAACACAATGAGAATCAGTATTTTCTCAACTGTTTGGCATTAAACCGTCTAAGTTTAATCATATAGAAATCATGCCTATAGGACTTAAATAATGCAGCATGTCCACCAACTGTCCATGTACCAATCCCATGTCTGCTTACTCATAATTGTTCGTCCACCCGTTCACCTAGTAATCCTGCCTTAGGCTTACTGACTCGTAAAGCAACTGCTCATCTAATTCTGACTTGGACGTATTTACTCGATCGTACTGCCGTCTGTTACATGATGATATATGTGCATACGAGCTTGTGTGTGGAGGTAAACATGAGACCCCGTTTTGTGCTACTTGCATCATACGTGAAATCCTACTTGTTTCAATTATGTGACGCCTAGTTTTCTCCTTTTTGAGCAGCCTAGATTGATTCTAGAGCCACCTATATAGTGGTCCAAAGACTCTTGGACCATAGGCATGGAATGGGTAGGAATGCATAGGACGCAACTTAGAATTGAACTAGTGCGCTTTATGTAAACAACTTAAAGATAGTAATCGGGTAGTAGGAGATGATAGTCTGTGCTCGCTGAATAATATGAAAAACCTTTGTACTTGAAAGGGTTGCGAAGTATTATTTATGTTGCACGGGGTGCTCCTTTAGACTAAAAAACTTATAACCCCCTCCCCCACCCCACCCCCATGTATAACTATTCCTTGTACAACCTAGACTTGACTAAGCTATATCTCGTAACCTCCAAAGAGTTGTACCAACTATCTTATTAATGGACGAATTATGTTTCCTTCGTACAATTTCCTTTAATTACTTATATATGACTTCTTTCTGTTAATTGCTTTATCCCGATTAGCTAGTCAATCATTTAGACTCCTTACTCTCATATTTTGCATGCTCACTTAGAGTAATTATCTATAATTCGATCATCCCACATTGTTTTATAATTCGGTCGGGAACCACAGTTGTGGACCTCGAAGAGTGCCTAACTCCTTCTCTTTGAGGTAATTTAAGGCCTTACCCGGTCTTTGATAAAACAGACTAGTTAAAATAGAGTTATTTGCAAATAGGTGCCCTAACACACCTCAAAATCATTAGGTGGCGAATCTTCTCTTTTAATACTATTTAAAAGAGTTGTCACATGTCGAACCCGCCTTCATGAGAAAACAGGGCACGGTAGAAACAACTTATCTTTGGCAAACTAGTGGCCAAGTCTATATTTCAAAAAAGGAGGTGACACAAATTTTGGAGAAAATAGTGAATGCAGGTAGGAAAGATTGGGCTACCAAGCTAGATGACGCTCTATGGGCGTATCAGACTGCATACAAGACTCCAATTGGGACATCACCACATAGATTGGTTTATGGGAAGGCTTATCACTTGCTCATTGATCTTGAGCATAAACCATATTGGGCAATCAAGTAGCTCAGTTTTGATTTGGATCTAGCTGGGGGGAAACGAATGTTGCAACTCAATGAGCTCGAGGAGTTTCGGTTTCACGCATATGAGAATGCGAAGTTGTATAAAGAAAAGACAAAGAGATGGCATGATAAACACATTTAACATCGTGATTTTGAATTGGTTCAAGCCGTTCTCTTGTTCGATCTAAAATTGAAGCTCTTTCCTGGAAAGCTCAAGTCTAGATGGTAGGGTTCATTTGAAGTGGGCGCGCGTTCTAAGAAGCATGGAGCTGTAAAACTTCGGGATCCCAAAAATTGTGGCACGTTCTTAGTAAATGGGCAAAGAGTTAAACATTGTTAGGGTGGTGAATTTCGTCGTCACAAAACCTCGATAGACTTAGTGGATGATTGAAGGAACACTTTGCATCGTGCTGCGATGTTAAATAAGGCGCTTCATGGGAGGCAACCCATGATGATGGTTTATTTGTCATGCCATTACCTTAAATAAGGTGCTTATTGGGAGCCAACCCAATTCATAGAGTAGTTTAGCTTAGTTTTATTTTTGTCTTTGATTTTGGCGTGCTAATGGGTTTGTGATCGGGAGCAAGGTCAGGAGGTACAAACACATAAAAGAGTGTAAAAACGTGATGAAAATCAACAATCCGTGAAAGGCCAGGCCCAGACCACTTCGTGACCAGCCTCGCCACGTGACCACTCCCCCTCACCCCACACCTAGGCCCACCCTTTTAAACCCCCAAATACATCTTCCCCACGCCCATACAAAATAAACCAGTCCATGATTTCCCCCCTCTCTCACTCAAGAAACCCACAACACTCCTCACGAACACAAAGAAATCACAACACTCCTCACAACACATTAGTTCTACATTTGTAACGACCCGACCGGTCGTTTTGAGCATTTGTACTTCATTCAGTGGTTTGATGTCTTGAATAGCTTCATATGATGTAATATGACTTGTGTGTATCATCGGTTTTGGTTTTTGGGTGATTCGGGATTGATTTGGAAGAATGATGGTTTTTGGGTGATTCAGGATTGATTAGGAAGAATGATTCTCAACTAGGAAGCTTTAAGTTGGAAGAGTGGACCAAGTTTGAATTTTATGTATTTAACCTTGAATTAGAGTTTTGATGGTTCCACTAGGTCCGGATGGTGATTTTGGACGTATGCACGGAATTGCATTTGGAGGCTTCTAGAAGATTTTGGCCATATATGGCGGAAGTTGGCAATTCAAAAGTTTTAAGGTTCATAATATTGACCTAGAATTAACTTTGATGATATCGTGTTCAGATTATTGTTCCTGGATTTGGAATAGGTTTGTTATGTCATTTAGAACTTGTGTGCAAAATTTGAGATCATTCCAAGTTGATTTGATATGATTCAGCACGAGTTTTGGAAGTTAAAAGTTCAAAAGTTCATTAAGTTTGATTCGAGGTGTGATTCGTATTTTAATGTTGTTATTTGGGATTTAAGGCATCGAGCATGTCCGTATTATATTTTAGGACTTATTGGTATGTTCGGACGGGGAATTGAGGGGCTCGGGTGGTTTTTGGATAGCTCCAAATTTTGTTTTAATTGAAGCATTAGTTCCGTAACGTAATTATGGAGCCATTGCAAAATGAACCGTCGAATTTTAACATTGTACGAGGGAGTTATGCTCATTTTAGTGTCGGAGAAGAAAGTTGGTGTTGGTGCTTCGCAGATGCGAAGCTGGGTCCGCATCTACGACTCGCAGGTGCGAAAAATGGTTTGCAAAAGCGGAAATGGTAGCTGGAAAACCGCAGGTGCAGATTTTTGGGCGCAAAAGCGAAAATCCCAGTGTATAAAAAAAGTAGAATGCGTTCTTTTGGTATTTTAGAAAATCTTGAGTTCTAGAGCTCCTATTGAGGTGATTTATGTGACGTTCTTTTCGTATTTTCATGGAGATTCAGTATCTAACCTCAACTTTTGTATTTTAACATGATTACAGTAGTTCGTTTGTGAATTAATCTATATTTTGATTGGGGAATTGGAGGTTATTATCAAAAACTTTTCTATAGTGAATAATTTAGTTTTGAACATCAATTCGGAGTCGGATTTGAGCAGAATTAGTATGGTTGGACTCTTATTCGAATGGGTGTTGGAATTTGTACGTTTTGTCGGGTTCCAAGGTGCAATCTCGGGATTGACGTTTTGGTTGACTTTGAGTAATTGATTAAGGATTCGACCTTTATCATTTGGGTTTGTTCCCGTTGGCATTATTTGATATTTTTGAGTTGATTTTGGCTAGTTTTGAGTTGTTTGGAGGATAATTTACGCTGGATGGCATTTCTTGAGTATTGTTTGGCTTGCTCGGTATTTGATTTGGCTTGTTCGCGGTAAGTAACATCTCTAACTTGGATTTGTGGGTTATTATCCCTGGGAACTATGTTATTTGTGATGTTTTGGGCTGACGTGCATGCTAGGTGACGGGCGTGTGGGCGTGCACCAGGGTAATCATGATCCAAGTTAACTATTAGACTACTACCGGACTTATTTTGTTGTTATATCTTGTTATATCCGTGTTCTCCCTACTTGTTTGATTATCTGAGCTGTGATTCATGTTAAAAATCATGTTTAGGCTATGTGATTATTTGGTTGAGACCTAATGAGACTATTTCTGTTGTTTTGTGCTATTTGATTTAACTGTAGTTATACACTCAGTCGTGATTCTTTATCTGCATATCATATCTCAGTCTCTGTTCATTACTTATTGTTGCATCACACATATTGTTACTTTCCGTATGTGGTACTGTTTGGGCTGCGTGATATGAGATTGCGAGCCCTTGAGACTTGAGCCATTGATGGCTATGGTGGGCTTGAGAGCCATGTTGAAGGAGTGTTATTTGGATCGGGCTGCACGCTGCTGCAGGCCTTATTGGCTTATTATTGCTATTAGTATTATGTGGATCGGGCTGCATGCTGCAGCAGGTCATATTAGCTTTTGATTAGCGCTTGGGCAGGATCCGCCCCTCCGGAGTCTGACATACCAGCAGTGAGCGCAGGCACAATGATATATACATGTGCTTTGGTGAGGGGCTTTTGAGCCAGGCACCCGTATAGTGCTGAGTAATTGTGTGTGTGTAAAGGAGTGGGGACATTGAGCTAGGCATCTTGAGTGGGCTAGGAGTGAGGGTACTTGATGATATCACTATGAAACCATTTATTTGACATATATATTTGACATGTAGGCATAAAGATGTATTTTTCTCATGCTAAATGGTATATGCCTTTGATGACTTGACATGTATATTGACATGTAATCATAGAGATGTACTTTCCTCATGCTATTTAGTAAACAAAAAGTCTTATCTGATGTTGTAAATTGGAAAACATAGTTCTTTTTTAATAAACACATGTTTAATTGATTTCAGTGGTATGAGTTGGACTTGACTATTATACTTAAAGTCATGTCTATTTTCCCGTAGCTGTGAATTAGCTGAGCATGATAATTTCTTTGAGCTATTTGTCGTTACTATCATCATTATATCCTATGTTGTTATTTTAATTGGCCATTGGTATTGGACTCTGACCTTCGTCTGAGCTTGTCACTTCTTTCAACCTGAGGTAGGTTTGTTACTTATTGAGTATATGGTATCGGTTGTACTCATACTACACTTCTGCACCTTGTATGCAGATCTTGGAGCTAATGTTGTTTTGTACGACGGGAGCTGGTATTAAAGATGAACCTGCATTCTGTTATAGCTTTCACTTGTCCTTGGTAGCTCTAGATTTGACAATATGTTTATGTATATTCCGAACATATGATGTATTTATTTTGTACCAGCTTTGTAAATTCTAACTCTTAGAAGCTCAAACCAATCCTTGGGAGTTTGTATAAAAATTAAGCTATTTTACTCCTTTTACTCTAATTACTCTCATCTGAATTGTGCTGCCTCTTATTTGGCTTACCTAGCGGGTTGGGTTAGGTGCCATCACGATTAGATGGATTTTGGGTCGTGACAACATCACACACTCACTCTTAAACATCTAAAGGCACGATATTCTTCTCTCTCTCTCTCTCTCTCTCTCTCTCTCTCTCTCTCTCTTCTATTTGGGATTAGTAGAAGTTGATGAACACGTGCAAACCTTGTGAATGTTGTTAATAGTGAAATTGTGCAACGGTTGTCCTAACGCCATGAACCCCATAGAATTGGTATTCTTGTTGATTGAAAGAATGTTTACACTCAATTCTCAAGCCTATTTGGGAGGGTAAGGCAATCCCTCTCCACACAAGATCTTACACCTAACTAGTGCGCGCCAAGTGTTCACTAAAATGTCTCAAAGGCAGCTTTTGTCCTAATTGGAGCCCGAGTCTCCATTATTGACACACTAGTAGGTTTTGAGCTTACCTAGCATGAAATTTTAAGTGTGGGGTAGCTTACTGGAGCTGTGGTACGTGGTTAAAGTGTGATGATTACATTATACTTCAATGTGAAACTAGTTGACTTGAAACTACGATCATGCGTAATTGCACAAGGTGAAGTCTAAGTAACTTCGATTTGATTAAAAGATTCATGTGCTAAAATCTTAAGTGTGGGGTCGTTGCGACCAAATTTTGCTTTGATTCATGGCCCTCCAAGTTGACTAATAGTGACATTTTCAGGTGGAAAATGTGTGGACTATATATTTTCTTCAATTTTGTTGGGAAGGCATAAAGTTTCACGATGGATAGGTAGCGTTATTAGACTTCTCTATAAGGTTGGGTGTTTAAGTCTTGAATATATTGTGACGTTGAGTCGAATCTTGAGGCTAGGATTGCTATAAGCATGTTGTTATGTTTTGAATATGTCGAAGTTTGGCATGAGTTATGAGAAGTGTCTATTGAATGCATATGCTAGAGCTTAATTATTGCTATCAACCATGGTCATAGGTTTAGTGTGCTTTGAATGGTGGGAGCTTAATTTATCATCATCTATTATAGTTGTGTTGTTCGAGTACGAATAAAGGTTTAAGTGTGGGATGGTGATGTTGGACATATTTTCTGTCACGACCCCAATTTCCCTCCGTAGGATGTCATGAAGGCACCTAGTCTCTAATACTAGGTAAGCCTAACATTCATGCAGAAATAACTGAAATAATAATTAACGTCTCAAACTCCACAACTCTATAAAATAAACTCTGCAAATCAACATATACAACTCCCAAGACCCTGCGAATACAAGTCGCAAGCAGTAAATAGTAGTACTACATAATCATATATATCACTCCGAGGCCTGCGGACGCCGGCAGGTATACCTTGAAGTCTCTGCAGCTGAGCTCTCGCTAATACCTAGACTTGTAGGAGGTACCTGGATCTGCACAAAAAGATGTGCAGAAGTGTAGCATGAGTAAACCACAATGACACACAGTAAGTGTCAAGCCTAACCTCGGTAGAGTAGTGACGAGGTCAGGTCAAGGCCCTACTGGAATAAATAAGAAAAACTGTACAAGTGTATGGCAGTGCAGTAATGATACTAATGATATTGAAACAACAAATATCATATCAAGGTTAGCTACACGGAACTAAAGCAAATAATGCAACACAGAGAAAAGACGAAATGATATGCTAAGGAAACAAAACAACCAAAGACAAGTGCAACAACAGAGAAATACCAACAAGAGTCACTACCGAGGTACTGCCTCGTAGTCTCAAATCACAAGAATAATTCACAATCTTTCCTTGTATCACCATGAGAGCCTTGCATTTAGTTTTAAAATTATTTTCCCGAAATAGCATCCAGCGTTTTAGCCCACCTTATCACACCGCATGACTTCTGGTAGTTCCCCTACTAGCCATGCATATCAAACCAACCTTATCTCACCATATGCTTTCAACCCCAAAACCTTATACCACCGCATGCGTATCAATATCACAACGTATCACAAATCGCACCTCAAGTGCCCAATATCACAACTCGCAAAAGAAATCAACAATAACAATGTTTTCACAATAAAGAGCCCATGGCTCAACCACAATATGCACAAGAGTCTCAACAATAACAACCGGAAGTGAATAACTCAACAGAATAGTATTTCACAACTTAACACTTTGCCTCAATGTGAATCACGGCCTTTATAACTCAGTACCGGTTTCATCAACAAGATATTCCAAGAATAAAAATTTCAAGTAAAGAATTCCTGGTTAAATAATGAATATGAAATAGAGGAAGCAATAACAACCTAACCTAAACATGTAGCGCAATTAATAAGTAAGAGATAAGACAAATAGAGCACGTGAAAATAGACTAGAAATGATGACTATAACATGTTAAGGTAACTCAATTAAGGCATGAAAAGAATCTACATAGCTAAAACTGGTAAATTTCCACATTTAGCCCGTGCACACATTCGTCACCTTGCAAATACGGCTTTCACATATCACAATTATCACGAACAACATCAATACTAAAGAGTAATTCTACACACAAAGTTAGGCAAGACGCTAACTCAATCCACTAGTAGGCATTTCCCTCGATTATCCAACTCCAAACAGCTCGAATCTAGCCAAAACAACTTTATACTATAAATATAAACTATAGGAAACTACTTCGAATAATAAAATTACGATCTTTGCAAAGAAATAAAAAGTCAACTCAAAAACTCAACCCAGGACCGCGTCTCGGAACATGACTAAAACTACAAAATTTGAACACCTAATTAATAACTAGTCCAACCATACAAGATTACTCAAATCGCCTTTCAAATCCCCAAATTTTAGCCTAAGAAGTTTTCACAATTAGTCCTCAAATTTTCAACTCAAATCACTAATTAAATGATAAAATTAACAATAAATTCGTGTAATTTAACCAAAATCGAGTTAGGATTTCTTACCGAAATATTTTCCTTGAAAATCTCCCAAAATATCGCTACAAACCGAGCTCTCTAGGTACAATAATGGATTATGAAATCAAACCCTCGAAATAAGGCCTTTTCTGCCAAGCGATTTCGCTTTTGCGAGCCTTTAGTCGCTTCTGCGACGCCGCACCTACAGAAAAACCATCGCATGTGTGATTCCCACTTAGGCCATGACTTTTCACTTTTGCAGACCAAACGCACATCTGCGCATCCGCTCCTTCGGAATAAAACAAGTTTCTGTGCACTCACTCCTGCGGGCAAGGCCTACTTCTGCAACAATAGACCAAGCTAGCCCCGTCCGCATTTGCGACCACTCCTCCGCTCCTGCGGACTCGTAGATGCGGATATCTCCTCGCACCTGCAATACCAGCTGGGCAAAGCTAGCTTCGCTTTCGCGTTCAGCTCCTCACTTTTATGTGTCCGCACCTACGGCGAAACCCTCTGCAGGTGCGATGACACCAGAATAACAGTGGTTCAGCAATTGCACAAGTCCAAAATTATTCCGGATTCAATCCGTTTCACACCCGGGGCCCCCCCAGATCCTGTCCGAATATGCCGATAAGTTCCAATACACCTAAGGGACCTACTCAAGGCAGAAAATTACATCAAACAATATCGATTCTACGAATTGCAACCCAATTCAAGCCTATGAAACTATGAACTTCCGAATTACAAAACTAATGCGATTCATACCAAAACAACTCTGATTGACTTCAAACTTTGCACACAAGTCATAAATGACATAATGGACCTATTCCGACTTCCGGAGTTGGGATCTGACCCCGATATCAGTCAACTTGCAGTCAAACTTTCCAATCTTCTAAACCTTAAATTTTCTAACTTTCACCAATTCGCATCGAAACAACCTACATACCTCCAAATCAACATCCGGACATGCTTCCACTCTGAAATCACCAAGTCTAAAATCACCAAACAGAGCTATTGGAATCATCAAAACTCCAATTTGGATTTGTCTAAACAAAAGTCAAACTACGGTCAACTCTTTCAACTTAAAGCTCCAACCTAGGGAATATATGTCTCATTCCACTCCGAAACTTGCCTGAAACCAAACCCAAACACCCCTGGCAAATCCCTCAACCACAATATTACATAGAGGAGGCAATAAATAGGGGATCAGGGCTAAAATGCTTAAACCAACATCCGGGTCGACACATCCTGCCCCTCTTAAAACAAATGTTCGTCCTCGAACGAGTATAGAGACGTACCTGAAGTGGTAAAAAGATGAGAGTAACTGCTACGCACATCATGCTTGGTCTCCCAAGTCGTCTCCTTGACTGGGTGACCCCTCCACTGAACCTTCACTGAAGCGATGTTCTTCGACCTCAACTTTCGGACTTGCCTGTCCAAAATGGCCACCGGCTTCTCAACATAAGACAAATCCTTTTCCAACTGGACTGAGCTGAAGTCTAACACATGAGACAGATCACAGTGATACTTCCGGAGCATAGAAACATGGAATACTGGATGAACTGTAGCTAGACTAGGTGGCAATGCAAGCTTGTAGGCCATCTCTCCAATCCTCTCTAGAATCTCTAAAGGTTCGATATAACTAGGGCTCAACTTTTCCCTTCTTCCCGAACCTCATAACACCCTTCATGGGCGAAACCCGGAGCAAGACCCTCTCCCCAATCATGAATGCAACACCGCGAACCTTCTGATCCATATAACTCTTCTGTCTAGGTTGGGCAGTGCGAAGTCGATCTTGAAACAATTTAACCTTTTCCAAAGCATCCTAAACCAAGTTTGTACCCAATACCCTAGCCTCACACGGCTCAAACCAACCACGGAGACCGACACTGCTTCCCATACAAGGCCTCGTACGGGGCCATCTGAATGATCGACTGGCAGATGTTGTTGTAGGCAAACTCCGCAAGCAGTAAAACTTGATCCCAAGAACCCCCAAACTCCATCACACATGCACGGAGCATATCCCCAATATCTGAAGAGTGCACTCGGATTGTCCGTCCGTCTGAGGGTGAAATGTTATACTCAACTCAACCTGTGTGCCTAATTCATGTTGTACGGCCCTCCAGATCCGCGATGTAAACTATATACCCTGGTCAGAGATGATGGACACCGCCACGCCATGAAGTATGACGATCTCGCGAATATAGACCTGAACTAGCTGCTCTAAACAATAAGTTGTCATCACTAGAATGAAATGAGTTGATGTGGTCAATCTATCCATAATCACCCATACTGCATTGAACTTCCTCCGAGTCCGTGGGAGCCCAACAACAAAATCCATAGTAACCCGCTCCCATTTTAACTCTAGAATCTCTACCCTCCGAAGCAATCCACCTGGCTGTTGATGCTCATACTTCACCTGCTGACAATTTAGGCGCCGAGTTACATACTCCACTATGTCTTTCTTCATCCTCCTCCACCAATAGTGTTGTCTCAAGTTCTGATACATCTTAGCGGCACCCGAATGAATGGAGTACCGCAAATCGTGGGCCTCCTGAAGAATCAACTCACGCAAGCCATCAACATTGGGCACACATAGCCTGCCC
This sequence comes from Nicotiana obtusifolia, assembly GCA_002018475.1. Taxonomy (NCBI): domain Eukaryota; kingdom Viridiplantae; phylum Streptophyta; class Magnoliopsida; order Solanales; family Solanaceae; genus Nicotiana; species Nicotiana obtusifolia. The sequence continues at coordinate 116,426 of MCJB01028094.1, forward strand.
TGCATCCGCAGCACACCGTCATCCCCAATAGTGACCTCCTTGGCATCGCCGTGCTGAACCGTGTCCTTAAGGACAAGCAGATGGGGGTCATCATACTAACGCTCTCTGATACTTACGAGCAAAGTTCCAAGATTCCGGGATAGAAGGTGTTGTTACCGGAAGGATGTCCCTGGTGGTGATGCCAACGAACCTTTCCATCCAGCCACGGTCATTATCATCATTGATACTAGTGACAATGGCATGGTGACCGTGTTTGCTGAGTTTGATCATGCCTCCACATAAATTCTTAGGGGAGTAGAGATTGATCAAATAGGCAAGAGTAAGGGTTTCTCCGGCCGGGGAGCACAATACCCGAAGGCAAGCCACCGTACGCCATATTGATGGGCTTACCTGAGCCAAGCAGATTTGATAGTGGTGGCAAAACTCTAAAATCATGAAATCAATGTCTTGATCCATTCTTAAAGTAAAAGGGTATGTATAAACGTACATGAACCCCGGTTTACTGAAGGTGACCCTTTCCTCTTCATTGGGGGCTAAAGTTTTAATATATTTTTCTGTCGCAATCTTCTTTCATGAAAGGGATACTAGTAGGATGAATGGATGAAGGATATCTGCTAACAGGCCAATTTTTATCATTTTTGGGATTGATGGGTTCCTTTTGTACTTGAAGATTCGTCTCAAAATTCAATTAAGAGGGATGATTATGGTGGTGGTAGGAGGACAAGCATCGGCCTCCTTGGTTTTTTTCTTCTTAGAAGGGCCGTCATCGATATAAAGGCCAGAGTTTCCAAGGAAAAAAGTAGTAGAAGACACGGTGACAGTAAATCTGGGTAAGAAAATTTTACTGAAAATGAGGGATTTGCAGAAAAGCTCTAAGGAGATTAGAAGAATAAGAATTTGCAAAAGAGAATGGTAAAAGTGATGAGTAGTGGAGAAGTTTATAGGCGGCAGAATTCATGGTCATCATTATCTTGAAAACTGGCGATAATATTTGCCAAATCACAGGTAAACACATGTCCGGCTCATTAAATGCAAGAAGACATGCGTCCTTTCAAGTGTTAGAAATAGTTTGGAAATTTTCCCGCCAAGGAAAGAGGTCTTATCTACTTTCTGATAACAAAAAGTTTTGTCATTGAAAATTTGGGGGACTGTCTGTATGGGGTAAAATTGATGAACGACAGGTGAATATTCGACGAGTTGACACATGAAAGTAAAGACAAGTAAGATATGAGTCAACAAATAGCTAGCACCGGTGTTGAATAAGTTCCGAAGGCGTTGGAACCGAGGACAAAGATTCAAAAGAAAGACATCGATCGGAAAAGACATCATTCAATAAGCAGTTGTTACAAAGAATCTTTGCATTAATGCTCAACCGTTATGCATCCATCAAGAGGGGTTTTATTCATATTAAAGAAAAGCTTGATTTGGGGATCTTGTCTCCCTGAATTGAGGTATAAATAGGAGAATTTGTATCCGTAGTAGGACATGAAGCATTTTGTATGCAAAAAAAAGCAAAACTAGCTCTTATTCTATTAAACAACATTCTTTCTTTTGTTCTTGATATTGCTCTCATTATTGCTTTCGAAGAAGTTCATTCTATAGCCAGGCTTTTCAAGTTTGTTTAATTAATTTATTTTTGTTCTTAGTTATTTTATATTCTTGGATCAAATTAAATCACGTGTCTATAAAACACGTCACAAATTCAACTATATTATTTTACGGGTAATAGTAATAAAGTAATTTGGGTTTCTAATAATCAAAACTTCACTTTCCTAATATAGATGAATAATAAATAATGGAAATAAAATATTGAGAGAATAAGGGAAAATATATCTTATTGATAATCGCAACTTCCTTCCAAGAAGAGTGAATAGGATTCTTCAAATAACATAGAATATAATATAAGTGATTGACAATATGATTTCGTGAATTCCTTGATGATCGTACAAGATATGGTAAGGGGGTTTATATAAGGATATACTATGTAACTGTTGTGCCCTACATAATTCTCCCCCGTTACTAATATTTATTATATTTATTACCCATTTTTTGTTCGACACCCCCCGAGAAGCAAAAGATTCGTTAGTCCAGGTTGAAAATACATGCATAGATATTTTGGGTAATTTGTAATTGTTATGGTAATAATAACCAATCGTGTACAATCAGGGATTATGTCAATTTCATTCCACATTCGTGGTTATTAATGAACCTTTCTTCATCGTGGTGTTTAATTATCCATCCTGCGCCTATTTCTTCATTTCCAACTGTGAGGTACGGTATCTTTGTAAGCGATCCCGTAGATGTTTTACTCATGCTTTCCTTAATCTTCGTTCCTATTTATCTCTTTGACTCTTATGCCACATGTCAACATACCATTAGGCCACGTGGCAAGTTTATTTTTCCACCAATACAATAACCTGCGACACGATGGGAGTAGAGAAGATGACCGCCAACGAGTAAGGGGTACAACGACCAGCAGTCAGTAATCCAAGTTGATTTTTTACAACAAAAAGAAGTAATAGTATGGTTTTTTTTTTACTGATGTGGCTTTTTTAATGTTATGCCTTTTTTGCAGCGGTTGTATTTCCACACAATTGGCGTTTGAGCTTCACACATTTGTTTTAGGACTAAGTTTTTAGTGTTTAATATGCACACTTTTATTTGAGTTGGAGTGTTCAATAGGTAATATCTTTACTTACGACGTCAAAATAGAAAGTAGAGCAAAGATTAAGGCACCATCCAAGTATTTGGCCTTTTAAGTTCCACTAAAATTATTTTTGTCGACACACTCCAATGTTCAGAAATAACATATATTGTATACGGGCGAAATCTAACTCATGGGACGCCTCGGTCTCCGATGAATTAAAGGAGTGAGAGACGTGACGGTAAGGAACCGGAGTCGAAGCAAAGAGCCCCTCGAGCCAAGGTCCGGGCAAAACGCCTACCCTCGAGAGTATCGGGACCATGACCCCCAGGTTCGAATTCTAGAGGCCCCGGAGAGCATTGCTAGATAATCAAGCACGACCAACAAAAGACTGTGATATCCATGACTAACCAGATGTCACGGTGTGAATCTCGGCGCGTATCAGTAGAGGACCGGTGATTAGTTAAACAGAAGATTTTTATCATTTATTGAATTATACGTAGGGTAAAACTCCCCTACTATATAAAGGAGGGGGTCTAATTATTCATTAGGGACATTGTAACACGCATATCAAGAAACTATACTCTTATTTTCTCTGTTATTCAAAGCTCTTGATGTTGTTCATCAAATCATCAGTGACGCGAGCCTGGGATCGAACGCAGGTATTTCGATCTACACTAACTCGCACGTGGCTATCGAAGCAAACTTGCATACTGACCCCGAAAACATCATTTGCGGGGGGGCACGGTCGATAGCCCGGAGCACACACGATGGCGAAGGTGACGGGGTCAACTTGCGCATGATCTTTGAAATGTTACAGGCTCAATAGGCAGCGATTGCCCAGTTACAGAACCAAAGTCGAGCCCCAGCAGAGTTGAGCCCAAATTTTCCCGGGAAAACGCCCGCAGAAATGAACCTGCAATAGAAGGGTGAAGTAGAACCCGGGACTAACCCCTAGATAATAAAGATACTTGAGGAACTGACCAAACAGGTGGAATCGGGAGAAAAGAAAATCGAAGTCAAACGACAAAAAAGTGGAGACCCATAACTCTAGGATCGACCAAATCCCGGAAGCACCACCGATACTGAAGTGCTTGGATTCCAACAAATTTGTCCAAAAGCCTTTCCCTCCGAGCGCAGATCCGAAGCCGATCCCAAAGAAATTTTTTATGCCCGAAATTCTGAAGTACAATGGGACAACCGATCCCAACGAACATGTGACCACTTATACGTGCGCCATCAAAGGAAATGACTTGGAAGATGATGAAATCAAATCCGTCCTGCTGAAAAAATTCCTAGAGACCTTGTCGAAAGGAGCTATGATATGGTATCCAACATACCCCTTAATTCTATTGACTCGTTTGCTATGCTTATAGATGCCATTGTAAAAACGCACGTCGGGGCCATCAAGGTCAAGACCAGGAAATCTGACATTTTCAAGGTAAAGTAGAGAGATAACGAGATGCTCAAGGAATTCGTATCGAGGTTTAAAATAGAATGGATGGACTGCCTCTGGTCGCAGATGATTGGGCCGTTCAGGCTTTCACCCAAGGACTCAATCCCCGAAGCTCATTGGCGTCATAGCAGTTGTAGTTAAATCTGATAGAATACCCAGCAGTAACTCGAGCCGACGTCCATAACCGGTACCAATCAAAAATTAGGGTTGAAGACGATCAGCTCGGGGCCCCTTCTGGGTCTATTTATCCCGTCAGAGCTGGTGACAGATCCAAAAGAGACATTAATCGTGAACCAAGATCGAATAGAAAGCGGTATCAACCATACAATGGAGATTGACAATGGGTCCGGACATAGAACTGTGAGAAATGAAAGAAGGATCGACCGAGGTCATAATAACCGGGGACTCATGAGCAAAACCGGTTTTCACAGACGCATCAGGTCTAAGGAAGCACCGAGGTTATCGGAGTACCACTTCAGCGTCGATGCTGCTGCCATCGTATCATCCATCGGACGCATCAAAGATACTAAATGGCCTCGACCATTGCAATCCGATCCTGCCAAAGGGACCCTAACCTAATTTTTAAATATCTTGGCACTCACGACCACAGAACCGAAGACTGCCGACAACTAAGAGAGGAAGTAGCTCGGTTATTCAACAACAGACACCTCCGAGAGTTTTTGAGTGATCAAGCCAAAAATCACTTCAGGAATAGGGACTCCAACAAACGGATCAAGCAAAAGGAACCTCAGCACATAATTAACATGATCATTGGTGGGGTTGACGTCCCTCAGTGGCTGATGTTAAAGCGCACTAAAGTGTCCACTACAAGAGAAAAACAGACTTGAGATTATGTATCGGAGGGAACTTTATCTTTCCAACAATGAGGATGTTGAAGGCATCGTGCAACCATACAATGATGCACTGGTAATATCTGTACTCATAAATAAATCTCGCGTAAGCGTGTATCCAGGTAGCTCGGCCAGCATCATCAGATCGAGGGTCATGGAACAGCTGGGTGTATAAGACCAAATTGTGCCTGTAGTCCGAGTATTAAACGAGTTTAATATGGCATGTGAGATCACTAAAGGGGAGATAACCCTACCGGTAAACACTGCCGGAACCGTTCAAGAAACCAAATTCTACGTGATCGAAGGAGATATGAGATACAACGCTCTATTCGGGAGACCTTGGATTCAAAACATGAGGGTAGTACCCTCGACACTACATCAGGGGTTGAAATTCCTAACGCCGGGAGAGGTCAAAACGGTTTGCGGAGAGCAACCGGCTACAAAGGAGATGTTCGCGGTCGATGAGGTGGTCCCGATATCTACACTCTCAACATCAAAGAACTCGAGTTCGGTCACCAAGGAAGAAACCAAATAGCAATCACCGACACTGGGCCCGACCGAACCACAAAAGCAGGGGACGGGAGAGGAGGACGATTATGGAATCCCCAGGTCTTTCATAGCACCTGACGATTTTGATGCCACCAAGTCGATGGTTAAGGAGCTGGAAAAAGTCATATTGATCAAGCATCTGCCCGATCGGAAGGTATACTTGGGCACGGGGCTTACTCCCGAGCTCAGGAAAAAACTCATTGAATTTCCTATAGCTAACGTGGGTTATTTCGCTTGGTCCCATCTTGACATGACAGGGATCCCGCCAGAAATAACTACTAACAAGTTGAGCTTAGATCTAAAGTTTCACACGGTTAAACAGAATAGGAGGCCTCAGTCCAAAGTCAAGCACGCATTCATCAAAGACGAGGTATCCAAACTCCTTAAAACAGGTTCCAATCGGGAAGTTAAGTATCTAGACTGGTTAGCAAACGTAGTGATAGTTCCTAAAAAAAGAAATAAATTAAGAATGTATGTAGACTATAAAGACTTGAACAAGGAATGCCCTAAGGATGCTTTTCCTTTACCTAACATCGATCGCATGATCGATGCAACAGCCGGCCACGAGATACTCATCTTTCTCAACGCCTATTCTGGGTACAACCAGATTCGGATGGACCTGGACGACCAGGGAAAGACTTTGTTCATCACTAAATACGGCACCTATTGTTATAACATAATGCCATTCGGGCTAAAAGACGATGGAGCCACTTACCAACTCCTAGTAACTTGGATGTTCGAAGAACAAATAGGAAAATCAATGGAGGTTTACATTGACGACATGTTAGTTAAGTCCCTATGAGAAGAGGACAATTTGAAACATTTCCAGGAAACCTTCAACATACTGAAGAAATACAATATGAAGCTGAATCAGGAGAAATGTGCATTCGGAGTCGGGTCTGGGAAGTTCCTCGGATTCATGGTGTCCAACCGAGGAATCGAGATCGATCCCGACAAAATCAAGGCCATAGAAGACATCACTGTGGTGGACAATATCAAGGCCGTTCAAAGACTAACCAGGCACATAGCTGCCTTGGGTCGATTCTTTGCAAGGTCCTCCAATAGAGCCATCAGTTCTTCTCGTTATTGAAGAAGAAGAAGAATTTCTCGTGGACTCCGAAGGGCCAGCAAGCTTTGGAAGAACTCAAACGGTACCTTTCAAGTCTGCTTCATACTCCGAAGGCAGATGAGCAGTTGTACCTATACTTATTGGTATCCGAGATAGCGGTGAGTGGAGTCCAAGTCCGGGAAGAAGAAGGTATGCAATTCCCTATATATTATGTTAGCAGGACTCTATGCGGGGCCGAAACAAGGTATCCTCACCTAGAGAAATTGGCGCTCGCTTTGCTAAGTGCCTCCAGGAAGTTAAGGCCATATTTCCAATGCCATCCCATATGTGTCATGACTACTTACCTATTGAGGAACATAATGCACAAACCCGAGCTCTCGGGACGGTTGGCCAAATGGGCCGTAGAAATTAGTGGGTACGATATTGAATATCGACCCCAAACCGCAATTAAATCTAAATTTTTGGCGGACTTTGTGGCTAATTTCATGTCGGCCTTAATGCCCGAGGTTGAAAAAGAATTGTTGTTAACCTCGAGGACCTCCTCAGGGATCTGAACCCTTTTTAAGGATGGTGCTTCGAACGCCAAAGGTCCGGACTTGGCATTGTGTTGAAGTTGCCCGCGGGTAACGTAATTAGGCAATCTATTAGAACCGTGAAATTGACTAACAATGAGGCCGAGTATGAGGCCATGATTGCAGGTCCCGAACTGGCTAAAAGCCTGGGGGCCAAGGTGATCGAAGCCAAATGCGATTCCCTCCTTGTGGTGAATCAAGTCAATGGGACGTTCGAAGTGAAAGAGGAACAAATGCGAAGATACCAGTATAAGCTATAGGTAACACTATATCGATTAAAGGAGTGGACCCTGCAAAACATATACCCGAGATCAAAACAACGAAGCCGATGCTCTAGCTAACTTGGGGTCGTCCGTTGATGACGATGAATTCAACTCGGGAACAGTCGTACAACTCATGAAATTAGTAGTGGAAGAAGGCCACGCCGAGATAAACTCGACAACCTTAACCTGGGACTGGAGAAACAAGTATATAGATTATTGAAGTCTGGGAAGCATGTCCAAGGATAATACCCTGTTCAGAAGAACGTTCGAAAGCCCACTTGCCATATGTCTGGCACTGGGGGACACCGAATACGTTTTGAGGGAAGTTCACGAAGGCACCTGCGGGAACCATTCAGGGGCCGAATCGTTGGTTTGTTAGATAGTCAGAACCGGCTATTACTGGATCGACATGAAGAAAGATGTGAAAGAGTTTGTATGGAAATGCGACGACTATCAGAGGCACGCACCGATGATCCATCAACCCGAGGAGCTACTGCATTCGGTCTTGTCCCCTTGGCCATTCATGAAATGTGGAATGGACATTGTCGGTTACCTGCCATAGGCACCCAGTAAGGCTCAATTTATATAATTTATGACTGCCTATTTTTTCAAGTGGGTTGAAGCTCAGGCATTCGAGAAAGTCACAGAAAAGGAAGTCATTGATTTTATTTGGGACCACATAATATGTCGGTGCAGAGTGCTGGCCGAGATTGTATGTGACAACGGGAAGCAGTTCATCGACAGTAGGATAAGCAAGTTTTTTGAGGACCATAAGATCAAAAGTATCCTGTCAACACCCTATCACCCTAGTGGGAACGGGATGCGGAGTCTACAAATTAGACCATACTCCAAAACCTTAAGAAGAGACTGACCGACACCAAAGGAAAATGGAAGGAGATTTTGCCCGAAGTCCTGTGGGCATACCCTACGACCTCAAAGTCTGGTACTGGGGCCACCCCGTTTTCGTTCGTCTACATTGCCGACGCGCTAATACCGGTCGAGGTAGGAGAATTGAGTTTCAAGTTCCGATATACGATCGAAGAGTCAAACGGTGAGGCCATGAGCACGAGCCTAGAACTATTGGACAAAAGGTGCGAGGCTACCCTTGTCCGGTTGGCCACCCTAAAACAACGGATCGAAAGGTATTACAAAGGGACCAACCTCCGACACTTCAATATCAGGGACTTGGTATTAAAAAAGGTGACACTGAACACCCGAAACCCGAACGAAGGGAAGCTGGGACCTAATTGGGAAGGTTTATATCGAATTATCGAGATTACCGATAAAGGTTCATACAAACTCGAAGCAGGGAACGATGAGCAACTACCGAACAACTGGAACGTAACCCACCTAAAATGATACTCTTGCTAAGGTACGACCCTATTCATTCTTTTTTTATTATTACATATATTGCGAATTGGACTAACACTTGCAGGCAACAGCCAAAGGAAGGTGTAGTTGTTAGGCCTGAAAGCACGCGCTGCACTTTTTTTTTTTCTTTAACTGATTTTGTCCCAAACAGGTTTTCCGGCAAGGTTTTTAATGAGGAAATAGTTGGTCGTGCTAACTTAGAATCAAAGGCCGGTTATGAACTGGAGTCGATGGTCACATCAACAGTATCCGAGCCCTCTCAACAATCGACCTCGAATATTGGGGGCCATCACCCCTGGGTAATAATTTTAGCAAGGAAGGAAACTTTGTGCTTCAATAGTCTGGGCTCGGAGGATAGGATTTATAGTAAGGGCCAAACGATCAAATAAATCGTGCCTGCATCGATCACGTAAGCCATAACATGAAGCTTGTATACACTTACAATCTTGTATATTATGCACAGGAATGAAAGAAAGTTTCTACCTTGTAGATCCATATTTTGTCACTTAAGACTATTACATTTTGTTCCTTAAGGATATCGAGCCCAAGGGCCACCTCTATCCAGATCCAATAGATCATCCCCACTCGGGGACTATCGTCCAAGGCAAGCTCGGACAGCTCGGGCTATCGAAGCTCGGAGGCATGAAAGCCTATTAGGCATTGCCTAAACTTAAAAGGCTATGGTCACCCCCACTTGGAGACTGTCGTTAAGGCAAGCTCGAACAGCTCGGGTTATTAAAGCCCGGAGGTACAATGCCTATTAGGTAGTACCTGAACTTAAAAGGCTACGACCACTCTAGAAAGGGCTCGGAAACGTTTGAAGCACGTAATCAAAACATAAGGCCTTAAAAATTCCAAATTAATACAAAGGTTACCTTCGGCAAAATTAAAGTCTAAACAAACACTTTTGGGAAAAGCTTCTGGTCATATCGAGCTCCCACAAGTTTCAAATGATAACTTACATCGAAAACAAGTCTTGTTCGGACCTCGAAACAAACAACTTATTACTGCATATTATCTCATGCTAAGGCATTTGAAATCTTTACAATTGTAAAAACAATGCTGAAGGAAATAGACTTGAAAATTGCCAAGAGGAAAATGAACCTTGTATATACACATTCCAAAATGTCTTTACAAAGAACCATGAAACGGCCTCAATAAAATAAAAATACAAAATGCAAAACAAAGGCAAAAGTTCCTAAGGAACCTATGCCTGATCTCCACCGGAACCTGCCTCGTCATTAGAGCCGTCGGGGTCTTCTCCATCTTCGGGTTCACCGGAGCCCTTGAAGCCTTCATCACCCTCAGGCTCAGCCAGCTTCTTGGCCTCTACCTCGAGCCTCGAGCCTCGAGCCTCTTCGATCTCGACCGACAGGTCGAAACCTCGGGCATGAATCTCCTCGAGGGTCTTCCTTCGAGACATCCGCTTCACGTACTTAACGGTAACTTTCAGGCGGGCCTCGGCCACCTTAACATCAGCCCTTTACTGGGCCACCATCTCTTCAGCATCAGCCCTGGATATTTTCGACTCGGACCTCATTATTTCGAGCTCCTTGCCAAGGGCATCCCGTTCAGCAATGGCCGAGCCCAGTTGAGCTTGGAGGTCCTCGATTCGCCGAGCTCATGTATTGGCCTTCTCTTTTTCCACTCCGAGTTGGACCTCTACTGATGTCAGCTGCTCCCAGGCGGTCTCTTTCTTCGAGGCAAGTCGGTCCATTTTCCCCTTCCAGACATCGGCCAAGGCCTGAACATCGTTCATTTCAGCCCCGAGCTACTTGATCCGATCAATCTTCTGCTGGACTTGCGAGGTTTGGTAGTTAGTCGCCATGGCTAAGTCGTCATTGCTAACTTCGAAAGTATTTACCTGTTCCACCAAGTCGGCATTCCCCTTCTGAGCCACATCCAACTCGGCCCAAAGACTCTTGACGACACCCTCGTGTTGCTCGCTGAAAAGCTTATACGTGTCGCTCTTCTTGGCAAGCTCCCTGCCTCAACCTCGAGATGGTTAACCTCAGCCCGGTACCGGAGGAAACTTTCATGATGGAGTATCAAAGCCTGCAAAAAGATAAAAGAGAGAAGACGTGAGAAACATCAAAAACTAAGTCAGAAGATGGAAGAACGTAATGATGCCTTACCCGATTCAGCGCCTGCTGCACTTCGTTAAACAAGGACGGCATATCCACCTCACTCATTTTTGCTTGGTCTTCTTCAGTTACCAGCCACCGAAGGTAGCATGCCACTCCAACAGAGGCAGAAAGAACTCGGGCATCCTCTGGGACGATGATGATTATTGACCTCTTACAGTTGGGATCCATGCTTGGGGCAGGGAACTAGTTGATCAACTTTGGGCTCGAATTCAGCCCTTCGGTTTCTAAAGACGGTTGCTTTCTCGGCACCTCCAGGTCGCCCAACCCAGTGAAATCTTCCAAAGCAGCTGAGTCTATACCCTCGAAAAAAGAACGAAGGGGATCGTACGCACCATGAGCCCCTTCGTTGGATCACTCCTTCACCGTTCGAGCCTCTTCAAGCATGGACTCAGCATAAGAAGGCGACCCTGAAATATCTGTTACACCGGGTACCTCCTTCGGGGCATGGCCAGCATCTCGGGAAGTCTCGGCCCCAATCTCCTCATCGACCTCCCTAATCTGAGGGAGATCGGCCTCATGAATCTCATATTCAATAGCCACCCGCTCTTGGGGGGAGATCGGTTTACGAGCCACAAGAATATCATCCTCCTCGGGCTCATCCCTGAGCCAATAAAGCGAGTCCGAGTCGGGTGCTCGAGAGCTAGAACTCTCTTTTGGCTTGCTGGCCAACCTTCTCCTTGGCTTCTTTTTCTCCGAGCTCGGGGAACGCGGAGCCTTTCTTTTCTTCTTCTCTCCCGCAGCAGCCCCGAGCTGTCCCGAGGCGGAGGGATCAACGGACAAGTCTTCATCCCCTACTGAAGGCCTAAGTTCAATGGACTTAGTCAAACCTGTGAAAAGAAGAGAAAGAAAATGAGAATGTGATGCTAAGAGGGGAGCCTAATGTTACTTTCTTACTTATCCGAGAAAGAGATCTTACCATGAGAACGAGCCTCCCAACGGCCCTTCAAGAGCTCGTGCCATGAGCGATCCGAGTAAGGCATCTGCGAACAAATAACCTCGATCCACTCCTTGAGCCAAGGAATAGCGTTTGGGACTCGAACAACAGTTGCACCACCGCAAAGACTGGTAAAGAAAAGGGCGATGAACGTAAAATCAACATTTAAAGGAAAGTTGTGCTTATGTGATACATTCCACTTCTCGGGGAATGGCCTAAATTCGGCAGGGATCAAGTCTGAGGTCCTCACTCGGACGAAGCGTCCCAGCCAGCCCCGGTCCCGGTCCCCATCGATGCTTGAGAATGGGGCTTTGCTAGCCCGGCATGCGAGCTTTATCAATCCCCCTCGAAAGATTCGAATATTGTACAAGCAAAGTAGATGATCGATGGTGAACTGACAGGACTCAATTTTGTTCACGAAATATTGAAGGAGGATTACGATCCTCCACAGTGACCGGTGGATTTGATTGAGGCATACTTCATACCTCCTACAGAAGTCCAAAATGACCGGATCCACCGGGCCGAGTGTGAAGGGATAAGTTTAAACACTCAAATACCCCTCCACATGGGTAGTAATGGCTTCCTCGGACCCGGGGATTACTATGTCCTTATACGCCCAGCCACGGTCCTTTCGAACCGCAAGAAGGACTTCTTCGGTGATAGAGCAAATATACCTAGATACCGCCTCACATCGGCTTTGCACCAACGAGGGCTTCTCGACCTTAAAATCATCCGCAATCGAGCACACTCGAGGAAGAACATTTTCAAGGGAGGCTCGGGAGTCGGTTCATCGGTAGCCACGCCTGGAGTGGTTCTCTCGAGGACGACCACATCGGGAGTGGTCTCCTCGACTTCAGTGGTTGGCTGCGAAGAAAAAGAAGCAACTTTTTGGGGAACGATTTTTAAAGTTTTTGCCATTATTATCTGGAAAAAAGTCTGAAAAATATCAAGAAAGTTTGAGAGATGAAAGGTAAAAAGTTTGCTGAGAAAATCAAGTGCGCTAGTTTGGGTAGAAAATATGTAAAAGCTTGCAATTTACTAAGAAATCTTGAAGAACAGAGGTAAAAAAGTTGGACTATGAAGAAGGGCAGTAATATCCCGGAGATTCGAAGGTAGAAGCTATGTCAAAAGGTAAAAAGTGAACGAAGGAAGGGAGTATGTATATGGGCTTCGCGCCATTTCGCGTCCAGGGATGGCTTGCCGATGGCTGACACGCGTTTGATGTCATTATGACGCGATTGATGGTACTTTCTGAATTCTTTGTTGTTTTTGTCACGGCGTGTTGAAGAAGGGATCGAAGTGCACATGTCGTTTCTCGTCGTTTCCTTAAACTTACTCTCCCAGAAATGAGGGGACTATCTGTATACGGGCGAAACCGAACCCATGAGATGCCTCGCTTCCCGATGAAGTAAACGGAGCGAGAGACGTGACGATAAGGAACCGGAATCGAAGTAAAGAGCCCCTCGAACTAGGGTTCGGGCAAAACGCTTGCCCTCAGGAGTATCAGGACCATGACCCCCAGGTTCGAATCCTAAAGGCCTCGGAGAGCATTGCCAGATAATCTAGCACGAACAACATAAGACCATGATACCCATGACCAACTGGATGTCACGGCGTGAATCTCATGCATATCGACAGAGGACCGGTGATTAGTTAAACAGAAGATTTTTACCTTTTATGGAATTATACTTAGGGTAAAACTCTCCTACTATATAAAAGGGGGTCTGATTATGCATTAGGGATATTGTAACACGCACATCAAGGCAATATACTCTTATTTTCTCTATTATTCAAAGCTCTTACTTTTGTTTATCAAATCATCAATAACGTGAGCCTTGAATTGAAGGCAGGCATTTCATTAAGCTGTTACTAAGTCGGGGATCACTCCTCTTGATTGGTTTGACAATTTATTACGCCCTTTATCTATTTAATCTAGCGCAATTCATCGTTTGTATTGAATTAATCCACGTATCCTTAAAACTACTTACAAACTTAATTGTTATCCGTTTTTTAGGGTAAACATATATACTTTCTTGCTCTTCGTTTCCGACTTATGATACAACAAGGGTATTACATGTCTTCGGGTAATAAATATTAATTAATTTTTCTCTATCTCATATTTGTTTTTGGGTTTTTTATTTAAACTAATGGCGTAATAACTTGTTGTTTTCTTTACAGTAGCCCAACAGGTAATTTTAACACTAATTATACATAAACATAAGTCTTTGTTCAAAGCCCTAAATTTCTGGATAGGGTGAAAATTTTAACTTGGATAAACAAGTCATCATTCGAATGTTCACATCGATCATTTAGGAAGACGTTTTTATTCTCCTTCTTTCATGTATAATTTTTAATTAAAGCTTTGCTTAATAATATTAATAATTATTTTTAAAAAATTAAATACTTCATGACTTTGACATATACATGCGAAGCAAATTAGTAAGATGAAATACTTCACTTGGTTCAATTAATAGTCATTTCTGTAAGTAGAAAAAAGTAGCATCGAATTTGATTCATAGGAAAAGAGGCAGAACGCATCAAAACTTTGACATAAACTAGGAAAAGTCAGTGAACTCCTAAAATCAATAGTGGTTGACAGTAACATCAAGCTTAAGAATGGCTCTGAGATTAGGAATATCAATAAACTGAGTTGTCATTATGCCATAGCCTTTAACAAATCTAAAAAAACCAGTCCCTGAGACAATTGAGAATTCCCTCTCCTTCATTGCAAAAAGATCAGCACCTTGAATCTCCAAAGTACTCCCTTCGAATTCCCCATCAGTGAAAATAACAGAAAACATCAAGTGCAGTGCCTTGCCATCTAACTGTGAATTTATGTACATGCCTTGGGCTCTACCAATCTCTTTGGACTTTGGATCTGGACCTTCAGTTACTGGATCATCTACTGCAACCATTGTTCCAAAATGAAGAACACTAGTTTTCGGCCCATCTTTTCCTGCTACAGTGATTGCAGATGTGTCATGCCCACTTAAATAGTCATGGACATAAAACACTAGTTTTGTTTCCTTTGGCTGACGCTTGGGCAAGTTGAAACCCCAGTAGAGAAGTGGCAGTGCTAGAAGTGGCAAGAAAGAAGAATATGGAATGGCCATTTGCCTTTCTTTTTTTTCTCTTTTTTTGGGGGGGAGTTTTTGCTTTGTTACACACTTCTTAGGATGCGCACATATAATGATGTGAAAGATGCCTATCCTGTGAGCAGGATTTTTAGACTAGGAAAATGACAAAGTCATTAGTGGGTATCTTTGGTAATTGTTAATACCATATTAGTATATTGTTTGAGTTTCTTTTTAATTTACTAAGGGGTTTTGTTACTTTATCGCACTAATAAATGCTGATGGTCAATTTTATATTATCACCCTAAAAGAAATTACTGTAGAAAAGAGCTTTCGAGATGAAGTTGAAAGGAGATAATGCCATCACGCAGTGAATTGTACAGCATAGATGTATATATCGTAATATATACTATTAATCATAATCATGCGTTTAAACATAAAGTATTTATTCCAAAATATTTGTTTATTTCATTTAATAAAGATTTGCATTAAATATATTATTGATTTGTATATCTGTTCCTTTACTTATACTTTAGATATTTATTTTTAAGTCCTATATTTTTTATTAATTTTTATTTTGATTTTTACCTAGTGTCCGGTATCTATCTGATAAATCTAGATTCACGCGAGAAAGTCTTATTTTAGGGGATAAAATGTATTCTATCAAAACAATTTTATTCCCAAAGCTCGAACTAAAAATATCTAATTATTAACAAAAGATACTTACTACCCACCATAACCGTTGGTGGTCCTTCTTTTCAACTTTTTTTTCTTTTGGATGAACTCTATGAATATAATAAATCAATAAATTAATAGGAATTCATTACTCTATTATATGATAAATCAACAGATAAATTCTCCATATTGTAATACACAACACTTCAAATATAAATACCTTTAAGACAAGAAACTTTTTATCAACGTTTGAACAGAAAATATTACTCTATCTCATTTCGTAAAAAGCGTAATGCATACATGTCGATATTTTGGTAAAATTTTGATGCTTTAATTTGGAACACTTTTGCATTACATTTTTTTTTTCCTCTCATTAATTGAACAAGTGGTTCACAAATTCACCTGTCAAGCAATGAGAATATATCTCACATAACAACACAGAATATTGGGCTATGAACATATGACTATATTAATATAATTTAATGCCTATTTAATAGATCAATGAATACAGAGGGAAAAGAGGTGCTAGACGTTACCAAAGCATTTTTTACCACTAATTTGCCGTATCTAACGTCTCTCAATCCTAATACTCATTCAAGGAAAAACATAAATCAAAAAAGAAGAAAGAAGTGTGTAAAATTTATTGGAAAAGCAAAAAAAACAGATTAAAATTTGTATCTTTGATCTCCATTTTCTTTGCTTTTCACTTGTCCATGGTTGAAGTGCATTAAAGGTGAAATTTAATGGCTAATAAAGTCATGTATCCTTCATTTTCCGTGAAATCTATTGCCAATGTTTGACGCAGCAATGAAGCTTTGCTCTTGTGTAAAACTTCTGGTTATCATAACCACATTTTGTTCCGGCGTAAGCAAGGTGAATTCATCTAAAAATGGCTCAAATACTTATTCCTTTGTTTTGGCTTGTGGGGCTACAAGTAATGCCACAGATGCAGATGGCAGGATTTGGAGTCCAGATTCCACACATCTCCCCTCTTCTTCTGGTAATTCAATCACATCTAAAGCTAAATACCAAGACCCTTCATTGGTTTCTGATATCCCTTACATGACTGCTAGGATTTTCAAGACTCAAACCGCGTATACGTTTCCTGTTTCTCCAAAGTCTCGCCATTGGATCAGACTTCATTTTTACCCTTCTTCTTATGATAATTTCAACTGCTCCAATTCATTCTTTTCTGTAACTGTTGGGGGGTTTACTCTTCTCAATAACTTCAGTGTCTCAATCACAGCACAAGCACTAACGCAGGCTTATATCATAAGGGAATTCACTCTTGTCCCTCTCCAAACTGACACCCTTAACATCACCTTTAGCCCTTCATCAGTGTACAAGGACTCTTTTGCCTTTATCAATGGAATTGAGATTATTTCAATGCCAGAAATCTTTCAAGCCGCGCCTATGGTGGGGTTCTCG
This sequence comes from Nicotiana obtusifolia, assembly GCA_002018475.1. Lineage (NCBI taxonomy): Eukaryota > Viridiplantae > Streptophyta > Magnoliopsida > Solanales > Solanaceae > Nicotiana > Nicotiana obtusifolia. The sequence continues at coordinate 133,459 of MCJB01028094.1, forward strand.
GATCAGACAATGGAAACAGAAGCTTCTTCTATGCAAACCATGTTCAGGTTAAATGTTGGTGGACAGTATATTCCAGCAAATAATGACTCAGGCCTGGGAAGAATATGGTATGATGACGCGCCATATTTGTTTGGTGCATCATTTGGTGTGACATCTGCAGCTAATAACAGTGTCAAAATTTCATATCCTCCTAATCTACCCAATTACATTGCTCCAGTGGATGTTTATAGGACAGCACGATCCATGGGGCCAAATCCAGATGTTAATAGGAATTATAATCTCACTTGGATTTTCCATATTGATGGAAATTTCACTTATCTCGTGAGATTACATTTCTATGAGTTTCAGTTGACACGAATGAATCAGAGGGTATTCAATATATACATTAACAATCAGACTGCTTTGGAAGAGGCTGATGTTATTTCGTGGACTAGTGCCCAAGGTGTGCCAGCGTACAAGGACTTTGTAATATATGCCACAGATCAACCCGGTGGTGATGAAATGTGGGTGGCTTTACATCCTAGTGATAAGACGAAGGCCGAGTTTTATGATTCAATCCTCAATGGACTAGAGATTTTTAAGATCAATGACACGACAGGGAATCTGGCAGGGCCGAATCCTGTTCAATCACCAGCCCCACCTCCGGACACTGATTCTCAGCCAAAACCGTCATTTGCATCAAACAAATCTAGTAAAAGTGGCATAATAGCTGGTTCAGTTGTAGGATTGGCGGCTGGCTTTGGTATTGTTTTTGGTGTAGTTGCTTTTATCAAACGCAAGAAGAATATGAACAGTGGAGGGAAGTCTAGCAGAGGTGGTTGGTTACCAATTTATAGTAGTTCTAGGACTACAGAAACTAGAACAACTATCTCAGGCAAGAGCAGTGGCAGTAGTCACATTTCCAATATTGGTGGAGGGCTTTGCAGGCACTTCACCTTAGCTGAGATAAAACATGGTACGAAGAATTTTGACGAGTCGCTAGTGATTGGAGTTGGAGGATTTGGTAAGGTGTACAAAGGAGAGATTGATGGAGGGACTAGTGTTGCTATTAAGAGAGCAAACCCTTGTTCTGAACAAGGTCTTCATGAGTTCGAAACTGAGATTGAATTGCTGTCGAAACTTAGACATAGGCACTTAGTCTCATTGATTGGGGCTTGTGAAGAGAATGAAGAGATGATATTAGTGTATGATTATATGGCTAATGGGACATTGAGAGAGCACCTTTACAAGCACAATAAGCCACCTTTATCATGGAAGCAAAGACTGGATATTTGTATTGGTGCAGCCAGAGGTCTTCACTATCTTCACACTGGTGCAAGATACACCATCATCCATAGGGATGTGAAAACTACCAACATTTTGTTGGATGATAAGTGGGTAGCAAAGGTTTCTGATTTCGGGCTATCAAAAACGGGACCTAATCTCCATCAAACTCATGTTAGTACAATGGTAAAAGGAAGTTTTGGATACTTGGATCCAGAGTATTTCAGAAGACAGCAGCTGACAGAAAAGTCTGATGTGTACTCTTTTGGGGTTGTCCTATTTGAAGTAGTGTGCGGAAGACCAGCTCTAAATCCTAGTCTTCCAAAGGAACAAGTTAGCCTAGCAGATTGGGCATTACACTGCCATAGGATACATGCTACTAAAGAAATTGTGGATCCACATATTAAGGGGGAGATCACACCAGAATGTTTGAAGCAATTTGTTGATACAGCAGTGAGTTGCTTGTCTGATCATGGAACTGACCGCCCTTCAATGGGTTCAGTGCTATGGAATCTTGAGTATTGCCTTCAGATGCAAAATAATCCTGATGGACCAAAAATGGTGGCAGAACAGAAAGCAAACGATGCTTATGCGATGCATACAGAATTGTTAAGCATTACAGAGGAAGACGGAGAAGGTGAGGAGTCAGAGGAGCACAGCATGGAGGCTGTCTTCTCGCAAATTGTGAATCCACAAGGTAGATAGTTGCTTCGTGCTACTATTGTGCTTTTGTTTTTGTTCTACAAGTTTCTTTGAAGAGAGTTTATAGTTGACGAGGAGAGGCTTGCTTAGTTGGTAGAGCACCTCCATCTCCAACCAGTAGGTAGTTGGTAAGTGGAAGCACTATGAATCAGACTTGTAGCCTGTATTTCTCTCTTCCTTCGTTAGTGCCTTCATTTTTGCTTCTCCATGATGTCTCACGATTTGAGTTTAATGTTATAGCTGTATTATTTATGGTTAGCACAACTCTATCTTCTGAAATTGCATCCCAGCGGTCTGCGCTATTATTATTCAAGAAAAAGAAAACAGATCAACTATTATAACGTAATGGCTATATGTATAATGCATGTTTTGATCTACAAATATGCATCTTAGTTAACTAGTAAGCTTAAAGAGAAAAGAACTTGTCCTTCTAAGGAAACCTATATGATCTTTAAGCATCTTATATCAATATTTTTTTCTTCGCAAGAAAGCAACTTGCTTGCTGCTTTTATCACCTCAATGAAGCACTGTTTTGTTCACTTGTAAATCTCAAGTTAAAAATTCTGCAAGACAAAAGGACACACAAAATGTAAACTAAAAGATCTGAAGACAAAAAGAAGTGCTCGCATTAGAGGTCGGTCAAATACAGTTTTGCTAAAAGTCATCGCTTTGGTGCTTAAAGCAATGAAGTGGTGCGAAGCAGGATTACAGCTTCTTGAGTGAAGTCGTGCACTTCAAAGAATGACGTGCAAAAGAAAAAAGAAAAAAAAAGGAGGTTCTCAATAGCATTAGAGACAGTCAAATATAACTTTATTCGTTTCGGCACTTAAAGAGATGAAGCGATGAGGTAAGAGTTGTTATAGATTCATGGGTAAGCCACGTGTTTCAGAGAAATGTACACTTCAAACAATGAACACCCTATGTGACACAAACCAAAAAATGTCTATCGATTCTTTCTTTTCTTTTTTTATAAGGCTGGATCCCTATCATAGGCTTATCTAAGTTGGAAGTATGGTTTCACGTGAATCCATACTTCTCTCTCCAAATCATGTATAAAAATATTATATTTCTTCAAAATTACTTAAGTATATGTGCATGAACACATACTCAATGACTCTTATGATGCAATTATTATTGGGTGCACCTCTACATGTGAAATTGGCAGTTCAAATCCCACTCTGAACGGTCTTGTTTTCAGCACGAAGTATAGATATATATGTGAAAATTACTAAAATTTCAAAAAGAATATAATTGTGAACCTATAATTTCAAAAGTTTAGTGGGTTCATGGTAAAAGACTAAAGTTAAACCCGTCAATATAAATGCTAATTCCACCTCTTCAGTGCACCCATCCTCTTGAAATCCTGAATTCGCCTCGAATCCTATCCATATATATCACAAAAAAAGAGTACATGAATGAAAGAGGACATAAAACTTAGCTTCCAATATTAGACGATGAAGTTTAGTACCAACATATACCAAAGTGGAGAATGCTAAGAGTGTACCTACATAAACCAAAGTGGAGAACGCTAAGGAGTATAACTCCTTTACATTTTGTACTCTAATATTTTTTACCAAAAAAGCTAATAGCTTACTGTCACGATTCAAAATTATGTGATTGGTACTTGGCGTAGTACCCCATTCAAGTGAACCTACTCGTACAAGAATACCTATCTATATGCCTAGTAAAAACATGCGAAAGCCTTTTCAAAACACGATCATTTCAGATGATTGAAATTGCACATGGAACAAAATCTGTAAATCATCCATTTTCAATAAATGGAAATACATAAAGATAACATTATTTCTTTCATGCATTCGATTACAACCCCAAAAGAATAATAACAATCTATGGAATATTTAAGGCATGAGAATAAAATAAACGCTTGGGATAATACCGCACTAATAGAAAATGAGGACAACATGATAGCAACCATGAAATAGAAGTGGTGTCTCACCATATACCTCAGAAAGAGAGTCATCATGGTCATTTCCGATCATCATGACCATACTTTCATCCTAAAATATGTAAAGTAAGTGGGTCCAGGGCCCTATGAGGCCTGAGTACACAACCACGATACTCAACAAGTGTCATGGACTCTCTCTAACTCAAGTTCCTGAGACAAGACTTTACAAAAATAATACAATTAATATTTGATATAAAACAATAAACAATTAAAATAACTCATGCTTTTTGTCATTTTAAATGAAAAGACGAGTGAAATGTAAACCATTATATATACTTTTAAAATAGTTGTATCGATCCATGAATTTAATAAAAATCATTCAAACCATTTCTATGAAATTAAGTCATTGAAATCACTTTCAGCTCCTTAGGTCTAAACATAAGAAAATCCTCTTTTACATTTTATTGGAGTACTAAACTGGCACCGACATAAACAAACATTAGGTAATCAATCTAGCAACAAAACCCTACTTGTATGGGAGGCTTCCCATAGTTCTATACAAGTCCACTTAACCTCATCACTTTAAGTAATAATTATTTGCCCCCACGATGGGGGACTTTATCCCGCAAACCTCAGCTTAGCCTTGGAATGTGTCCCTACACTGGCATGTGTAGTTCCATGATAACGAACTCAACATTCAAATCAATCTCGGTAGTCTCCACTAGTAACTCCCAAAATATTTGATATTCCAAAAATAGATTCATATCCTAATAGCCTCAAAGGATCTATTTTTATTAAATCATGGATCATGGCAAAACAAACCATTTGAACAAAATCCAAAATATAACATTTTTCATATTAAAGCCTTTAGCAATTTAACATGTAACTTTTAAAGATACTACAAGTTCTATTCCATTTATCAAGTTTTAAAAAAAATACTTTTCATAAAAATATATCTTTAGCTTTCAAACATTTTATACTCCTATCAATGCGTAGGTTCTAACAAAATATATAACATTCGCCTCAAGTATCATTTACCAACAAAATTTTGAAAATAACATTATTACAAAATAATATGACACTTCATATGCACACAATTCTAACACATATATTGACATCCTTACCTGCTTGTACCCACAAGCACAAATTTACATTTACAAATAACTTATATTTTGGCCCAAATCATGATTTAGAGAAAATCCCTTAAGAAGAGTAAGCTTTAATTAACTTACCTCAAATCTAAGCTCTAAAATAATAGTATGACTCTCCAATTTATTTAGAACTCTCAAACTTCGCTGTCATGACCCAAAATCCACTAGTCGTGATGGATCCAACCTGCTAGGTAAGCCAACTAACAGTCAACACAATTCAATTGATAATAATAAGGGATCAATAAATAAAATGACTAAAACTTTATAAAATAAGTCAAGGGCTGGTAGTACAAGTCATGAGCTTCTAAGATAGAATTTATAAAGCTTGTACGAAATAAGTACATCATCTGTTCGAAATATACATAAATAGAGTTTACAAATCTAAAGCTACCAAGGACAAGTGGCAACTATATTCGGAAAGCAGGTACATCTTTAATGTCAACTCCAGTCATACACAGCAACATCAGCTCCAAGATCTGCACGCAAGGTGCAGAAGTGTAGTATGAGTACAACCGACCCCATATACTCAATAAGTAGCAAACCTAACCTTAGGTTGAAAGCAATGACGAGCTCAGAAGACAGTCGAAGTCTAACATTAATAACGGATAATAACATGAGATATAATAATGCCGGAAATAGTAAACAACTCAGAACATTATTATGCTCAGTCGGTCACAGTTACGCGAAAATAGACATGCTTTTCAAGTATGACAGTCAAAGTCCAAATCTTACCATCGAAATCAACTAAACATGAGTTTATCAAAAGTACTGCATTTTTCAATTCACAACATTAAATAAGAATTTTTGTTTACCAATTAGCATGAGGAAAGTACCTCTCTATGCCTACATGTCAAGTCATCAATTATCATATACCGTCTAGCATGAGAAATATACATCTATATGCCTATATGTCAAATCATCAAATGTCATATTATCATCTAGCATGAGGAAAATACATCTCTATGCATATGTGTCAAATATACATATCAAATCATCAAATGTAATATTTCTGTCTGGCATGAGGAAAATACATCTCTATGCCTACTTGTCAAGTATACTTGTCAACTCAATATCATCAAAGTGAAACCATCAAGTATAACCACACTTAGCACACTCATAGTGCCTGGCCCAATTCCTTCACCATCACACACAACAACACTTAGCACTGTATGGGTGACTGACGTAAATGCCCATCACTAAAGAACATATATAAGATTATATACTTGCGCCCACTGCTGGTATGTTAGACACTGGAGGGGCGAATCCTGCCCAAGCGCTAATCATAACCACATAGCCCAATCATGGGGCCTGGTGCACGCGTAGCCTCAAAATCAGTAACACTTAGCCCAATGTGGGGCCTGGCATACGCGTCACCTTAATACTAATATAACTGTTGCAGTGTGAAATCTGATCCAACATAACTCACAACACGACTCTACGGTCTACATCAGTCATCAATCCGCTCAAGTCTCCATAAGTCAACATATCATAGTAACATGATCTAATCACATAATATGAAATATCAAAATGTACCTCAAATGCAGCTCAAACTCGTGTCACGGAGAAAGACACCAGTAACATGTGAGATAGAATATCAAGAATGCATAGAGGCCGAGATATAACACGTGAATATAAGTATCATGACTAAAACAGTATGACTACAGCTAACGCAAATAGCTCAATATGGCAAAATAGCGCTATTGGGTCTCAAATAATAAATCAGATAGCCTAGACATAATTTCTAGAATGAATAACAATTCGCGTAGTCATACAAAGGGAGAAAACACGATAGCAAAACAAGGCATATAATAGCCTAAGAACTACCCCAATCATGAATACCTCGGTGAACACACACATGCCCGTCACATAGCACATGCGTCACCCCCAACCCATCTCAAATATCATAGTTCTTAGGGATAATTACCCTCAAATCTAAGTTGAGATATGTTTCTTACCTCAAACAAGCCAAGTCAAATACCAAGCAAGCGAAACAATACTTTAGAAACGCCATCCCCCGCGAATCAACCTCTAAACGGTGCAAAACTAGCCAAAAGCAACTCAAAAACATTAAATAATCCCTTAGAAAACAAACGCAAGCATAAAGGTCGAATCTTTAATCAAATACTCAAACTGAACCAAATAGTCAACCAGGGCTCGTACATCAAAACCCGACAAAACTCAAAAATTTTAATAACTCATTAAATTACGAGTCCAACCATACTAATTTCACTCAAATACGACTTCGAATCGATGTTGAAATTTCAAATATTCACTTTCAAAAAATTTAGACAAAAAACCCCAATTTCTCTTTTAAATTCATCAATCAAATGCCAAAATCAAAAATGGAATCATGTAGTATAATCAAAACCGAGTCAAAAATACTTACCCAATCCATGTGGTAAAAATCTCCGCCAAAATCGCCCCAATCTGAGCTTCATAACTCAAAATATGATAAAATGACCGAAACCTTCGAAATAGAGTATATTATAATCACTGAACAAGGATACCCTTCATGATCGTGGGAATTCCTTCACGATCGTGAAGCACAAAAGTCATAGCTCAAAATTACACTATGCGTTCGCGACATACACCTCGAGAGCATTGCTCTGTCTGCACTATGCGAACACGGACCAGACCCTCGCGAATGCGAAGACATAGCCTCTAGCTCCTAGCTCCCAACTACCAACTCAACACTACGCGACTGCGATGCCACTTGCACGGACGCAATGCTCAATCCCCCACAACATAGGCGAACGCGAAATAGAAAATACCCAGCTCCATACTTAACCTACGCGATTGCGGCTACATCTTCGCGATCGCGAAGAACAACTGAGGCATCAGAAATCAGCAGAAACCAACAGTGAAATCATCCACCGAAATGATCTGAAACCACCCCGAAACTCACCCGAGCCCCTCAGGACCCCGTCCAAACATACCAACAAGTTCCAAAACATAACACGCACCTACTCGAGGGTTAAAATCACAAATAACAACATTAAAACCATGAATCGCACCTCAAATCAAACTTAATGAACTTTTGAGCTTTCAACTTCCAAAACTCATGTCGAACCACATCAAATCAACTCGGAATGACCTTAAATTTTGCACACAAGTTTCAAATGACATAAAGAACTTATTCTAACTCTTGGAATAATAATACGAACCCAATATCATTAACGTCAACTCTCGATCAAACTTATGAACATTTCAACCTTTAAAAGCTAACTTTAGCCAAAAAGAGCCAAAACTTTCTAGAAATATCCAAATACAAATCCGGGCATATGCCCAAGTTAAAAATCACCATCAGACCTAATGGAACTACCAAAACTCCGATCCGATGTCAAACATAAAAGTCAAACTTGATCAACTCTTCCAACTTAAAGCTTCCTAGTTGAGAATCATTCTTCCAAATAAATTTCGAACCACTCGAAAACCAAAATCGACAATACATGCAAGTCATAATATACCATATAAAGCTACCCATAACCTCAAACCACTGAACTGAACGTATCTATATTAGACATCCCAAGACATCAAAACATATCCAAACACACACACACACACTTTATTTTCGAACTTCCTCCGTCATAAGGATTTTTAACAAACTTTGCTAGCAGCTCTGTTACAGCCTTACCTTTCAAAAAGAGAGCTGACACTGAGCCGATCACTGAAAAAGATATTAAAAATATTTTTGAACAAAATAATTATACAAACAAGTATTTACAAACTCTTGGAGAATACTTAGTTTCAAATTCATCTTCAACTTCTCTAAAGAAACCAACAGTAGGACCTTCTACCCCTACAACTCCTTTATTTAAACCATACGGGATCCCTAGAACCCATACTAGAGAACTTGTTATGCACCGTTCTGCGGATTCTCCCAAACTCTCTGAACTTCAACAGAGAATAGCGAAAATAGAGAAATCCTTAACAGTCCAGGAAACTCCAGTACGACTGACTGAAGAAATATCTTCTTCTAGGATCGTAGGAGCTTTAGGAGAAACTGACTCACATAATGAATCTGAACAATTTTCACAGATTTCTCTAGAAGATAAGCCTCCTCTAGAATTAGCACCAATTAAGTCAGAATTTTTCAACTGGCGAAAGCCTCAAAAACTCTATTATCCTAGAGCTACACATCCAGATGTGGTATTAAAAGAAAGACCTAATACCATGCAAAATAATTATAATGCTCATAATATTTATGAATGGAATATAGATGGATGTTCCGAATATAATATTCTTGCCAAATTACAGAAGATGACCATGGTGGCCACTGCTTACAAAATATCCCAAAACTGTTCTGACCAGAGTACTACTCATGTCTTAGTCGCTGGTTTTACAGGTAAACTTAAAGGGTGGTGGGATACCCATTTAAGCGACGAATAAAAACAATAAATTTTTCAAGCCATAAAATTAGATGAATTAGGACAACCAATCCTAAAAGATGGTGAAACAATTCCTGATTCTATCAACACATTGATGTACACAATTATTAAAACATTTGTAGGATGCACAGATATTTTTAGAGAAAAATCCTCTGAAATACTTAACAACCTTAAGTGCAAAACACTTTCTGATTTTAGGTGGTATAAAGATTCCTTCCTCACCAGGATCTATGAAAGACCTTATGGGAACCTTCCTTCTTGGAAAGAAAAATTCCTAGATGGCTTGGCTAAGTCCCTTAGAGATTTAGTTAAAGAAGAATTTCAGAGTCAATATTCCGTTGATATTGTTCCTTACGATCAAATCACCTATGACCAGATAATTAGCCAGATTCAACAAGTTGCTCTTAAAATCTGTAGGTAAGATAAAATGCTTAGACAACTTGTCAAAGATAGAGCGTAACGACATGGAGACTTAGAAAGTTTCTGCGAACAATTTGGTCTTCCTTCGTGCGGTAAAAAACCCCATAGAAAGAAGAAATCCAAAAATACTGATTCTTCCAATATTAAAAAATATAATTTCAGAAATAGGAAAAGGAAACCTTCCTACCCAAAAAATAGGTCTTCTAAAAATAAAGATGAGAAGACTTCAACTAGATCTGGTAGTATCACATAACAGTATGTTAAAAACAAGAATCGCATCCTTACTTCCCCACTAGCTCTGATACCAAAGGGGCGGAAGCTTGTCCCCGAAGGGGCAGAGGGGACTGGGAAGCGCTCCCTCTGAATTTCAAAAGATAATGAATGACATCTTTAATCAATTTTTCAATTTCGTAATAACATACATAAACGATGTTCTGGCATTTTCAACAAACATCGATCAACATTTTAAACATTTAAACATAGATAATGGATTAGCTCTGTCTAGAACCAAGTACAGCTTGTTCGAGACAAATATCAGGTTCCTTGGTCATAATATCCAGCAAAGAACAAAGATCTCTATAATATATATATATATATATATATATGTTGATATCCGTTTAAGGTTCACAAGTTAATTATAAGTCTTCATCAAGCTCAATTCACCCATACGCATACCTTTTTTTCTTAATCGATTCCATCCTTAGCATTTAAGCCTTAATCGATGTTATACAATTTAATACTTAATCGTAATCAGGCTATGAAGTCACTAGAATTAACACATCTTAACAAGGTTCTAAAGTTCACTATTCATCTTCTTTCTCATTCAAAAAGCCTAACTTCAAATACTCATTTCAAGAACTAACGTAATTCTTCATCCAAATGGTACTTTCTACTTTATAATACTATCCAAATACTTAATCCATAATTGTATTTAAGTGTGGGGTAGAGAATTTATCTCTTATAGTTCAAACCCTAACTTGAACTCTTTTGGATGATTCTTGAAACTTAGAGGAATCCCTATGGAGTTTTACCCATAATAATGTTGGTATCAGTATTCAATAGTGTTAATCCATCATAAATATACCAAGAAACTCACCTTGAAGTGTGTGGAATGTCCATGGCCAAGAACTTCTCCCTCTAGAGCTGTTAAACTTTCAAAATCTTCTTTCTTTTCTCTTTACCCGAACTCCCTGAGTGGGTGGCCTGCATAGGCCATGCATCCACGCAATGTAGCCTGCGTGGGCCATATAACTCGGCCATGCAGCTGTAGGTCTTTTTCTCCTCTTCCTCTCTTAATATTGGAATGGGACATGTAGCATGTGTGAGCCACGCATCTTGGCCACGTAGGGCTTCAATAATTTTTCTAATCTTCTTTGTTTAATTTTCTAAAGTTATTTCCTTACACATTTAACTCAGGGACTTCGGGACTTTATGACCTTCATATCCGAGTATTTCAATGAACTTTTTTCACTCGTGCTAGCCTCATGTTGCTCGAGTTATGTATAAATTGTATTCTTAAGCGTGAAATCAACACAAATCATTTGTAGAAACTTACAGGGCTTTATTTTCTCCCCCATTGAAAATATTCTTCCTCGAATGTTAATCATTGATTGTATATAAGTCAAAAAATTTAATATTTTAACTTTCTTTTACTTCTAAATATTTAAAGCCTCTAAATTTAACCAACTCTCCTTTCAAAAATTTCAGCAGAACTTTCTTTCTTTCTAGGCTTATCCAAATTTTCTTCACCTGCGAAAGAGCGACAAGAATACAACAGAATAAGCTCTACACTGCTCTACACATCATAGCAATATCAATAATATAATCTATTACAATGAGGCAAGTCTAGCCATCATAGGCAATAACTGAATCAGTAATACGAATAATATGTGTAAATATTACTTAATAGCTCGATGGAAACAAAATATGATATTTACCAAATTTAAAGTTCCTAAGAAATAGTCATACATATAGTTACGAACAAGTATGGATATTAGATTTTTATATCCTCCTAGGTCACCCAAGTAACTTCCTCGAAGTCATGATTACATCATAACACTTTAGCTAAAATAATATATTGAATTCTCAACTTGCATACTTGCATATCAAGAATCTCAATTCGTAAATGAAACCATCATTCTTAATATCTAAACATGCTGTCAAGAATAAAAAATAACAGTACCTCTAAAATTATCTCAAGTATCATAGAAATCACACGTGTCTCGTCATCCACATATTTTCATAGTTAGAAAAATAGAATATCCAATCCGATAGTAAAGTAAACTCACGTGCACATTCCCACTCCTTCTAGAAACCTCATGCAACCTCAAAGAAGCATATGCTTCTGTTCTAAAGCCTTAAAACACCTTTTATTAGCAATTTCCTTTTATGAATACTATATCATATGTCTTAAACCTATGTTCTCAGTGTACAAACATTCGAATAACAACTTCATACTTGGGATGCTATGTTCCTATCTTACATTCCCTGTAGTGCTTTTAGAAAGAAAAAAAAAGTGATTTCACAACTAACCCTTAAAATGACGTTACATAGCTCATTCTCCATTTCAAACTTTTTGACCAAATTCATGCTTAGAAGTATCCCTTATGGGTGAGGATCTAATTTACTAACTTTTCTCGTGTCAAAGATTCTAAAAGCATGACACTCTTCTTTGAGAATTTTATTCCATGATGTCATTCGTCGATTCGAGACTCTAGCCACTTAAAGTCATCTGCATCCATCTAGAACATTCCTTTATTCCTCCGAAATTCAAGCACGACATTGCCTTACCTGGTTTGCCAGTAACATGTAGTTTATCTCCTTGCCTTTATGGCGATCGCAACTGAAATGCTTTCAATCCCCAACTTGTTAATCATCACAGCTAATATGCCATCCTCGTGGAAAAAATATTCATTCTCCATTGTTACTAAGTTTTTGACACACACTGGCCATCAATTTCTAAATGTCAATGTTTGTATTTTCCTTCACTAAAGAATTCTTATTATCATGATATCATTATTACCCCTAGGCCTTCGACACTTGGCTATAAACGTGACCTCGATGGTACTTCCTTCTCTTAAGGATTAGTGCTCCCTTCCGACATATAGCATTTCACTAGAGAACCATATCTCAACTTACATAGCACACTTCTTGTTTAGAAATACACTAGGAAAGATTTTTCTCTAGTTTATCCCACGCTAAGTTTGTGCACATAACATTTTCATGTTTATCTTTCGGAACTAGTATTCAGTTACTCAAGTTGAGTCATACCTAACCCAAACATATAGGACTCATTTGAACCATTCATTCATTCATTCACAACTTATCTGAATAATGACAATCTATCTCCTTAACCTCCACAACAAAAGTATTCTATCTCTTTTATTTACAACAAGCTTGTAGCTCTAGTACAACCTCCTTTATTCTCTTATACTTTATATTTTCCTCGAAGATATTCGATAAATTAAACTTGTCTTTCCCCTTTCTAGTATGTATGATCTCTCTTTTACCACTTCACCTTACGATGAAATTACATGTCCGACTCTCTCCCATTTAGGAGTAAGTTGTCTCTACCTATCGATCAATAGACTTTACAAAGTCTTTATACCATAAGTAAACTTGTCTTGTACACTTACATGTCCATCTTGATGGAAGGATCATTTATTTCCTAACCAAGAATCTTATCTCATAGTTTCCACTTCAGACTGATTTTGACTCATTCGATTCCGATGGTGGGATAGAATCTCTACACTCCTCATAGTTCTCTGGTTCCTCCCCTTTTAAATACCACGACACTTTCAAAACGCAACTCATGTTGCTAAGTATCATCTTTCTCTGCCTTTACTGCGGTATCATGATTAACATATTACTCTTTTCGTATCCGTACAATCCTTGTAACTTTATTAATGTCACGCTCTTTAATCTATGCTCAAATATACATTTGGAGTACAGTTCTACTGTGCTATTCATGAGTCCATGTTCACATACATTTTTTTTGCAAGTACGACTTTATTATGCCTCTTAGTCAACGTCCGAATATGTCATCAGCAAGTACGACTCCCTTAGGCCCTTGAGTCCAAGATTGACTATAGCATCAGTAAGTATGACTCTTTAGTGCCCTTCAATCTATGCTCAACCATTTTTAACAAGTTCAACTCCTTCAAGAGAAATCCGTATATCATCTTCATGCAACTTTTCATAGTAAGTCTTGTTCCTCTCAACAATAATTTCAAGAAACTCAGGGTCTAACTTTTATGTGTCATATAAATTTTCAAACCACATGCACATATGCTAGTTTTAGGGACATACCCCACTACCTATAAAATTTAACACATGATTACACAATGAACACTTTCATACCCCCAAAAGGTATCGCTAGTCTCAATCTCGTCACAACAGTTTAGGATGCATGAGACATCGGTACATATCTTTGAAACACTTGAAATTCTTGGACTTCCGGAATGCACCATTACTACCCTCCGTCTCTTTAGATTGAATGTTATATTTTTAACTCATCAAAAGTTTTAACCTAGCCTCGCACGTCATAAATACATTCAACCCCCTTACAATCCCTTTTTTCCCATCAAACTACGCTCAACTACTCTACTGGCCCACTTAAAAGGGTTATTTTCAGAAATTTTATCTTCCATGAGTATATTAATGATAAAATGGGATATAACTTGTTCATGAAGACTTGTCTTTCCAAATTATCCATGTTACTCCTTTAACCTCCGTGGTTATGCTTTGTGTACACTTCGTACCTTGGCATGTCTTCCACTATTGGTGGTCATCATATTACATAAGAAAATCCTCATTTACCTTTTACTGGAAGTACTATATTGATAATGACATAAACAACCACTAGGTGATCAACCTAGCAACAACTATTTGATCCTACCTGTATGGGAGGCTTCCCGTAGTGCCATACGAGTTGACCTAACCTCATCACTTAATAATGATCATTTGCTCTCATGATGGGGGACTTTATCCCACAAATCATAGCATAGCCTTGGAATGTATCCCTACATCGAACATGCAGTTCCATAATAACGAAATCAACATTCGAATCAATCTCGGTGGTCTGCACTAGAAACTCCCAGAATATTTGATATTCCAAAAATAGATTGATAATCTAGTAGCCTCAAAAGATCTATTTTTATCAAATCATGAATCATGGCAAAACAAACCATTTGAACAAAATTCAATATATAACATTTTTCATGTTAAATCCTTTAGTAATTTAACATGTAACTTAAAGATACTACAAGTTCTATTACTGAGACAGCCTGAGGCCTGGCGCAACTGAGACCTCCTGGTGCTAGGTACGATGTGATGGAAGAGATAAACTTTATCGAGTCCTCCACGAGGCCGGGTACGATATGAAATGATACGCCCCAAAGACTGGCTGAGCAATATTATATTATATTTAGTACACAAGTCTGCATGGGTGGATAAGCTTTTATGAAGCTTGTATATTTGAGTTTTATGGTTTCTACAGTTTACGCCCTCAGTGGCTTGTCTTAGGTATTCAGGTTGAAATCATATCTCTTATGTTATGTCTTTGATTTACATGTCTTCTCAGTCTTACATACTCAGTACATTTTTCATACTGATGCCCCCTTTTTTTGGGTGTTGTGTTCATGCCCATAGGTGTAGATAGATCCGGCAACATCCCTCCCTAGTAGGGTGTTTGTCCCTGTTGTTGGTCGTTGCACTCCACTTCTTCAGGGTAGCTGTTCAGAAGTCAATAGGTATCGAAGTGTATATTCCAGTTATTTTGGGTACGGTAGAGCCATGTCCGGACCAAGTCATGTACTATATTTTAGCTCTCTTAGAGGCTTGCAGACTAGTGTTCGGATGTATGTTAGGGTTGGTTATGACCATGTTGGTAACAATTGTAAAGTTGTATAACTGTTAATATTCTTTTCATAGTTAGATGTGTACATCTTAAATTCTGATATTAGTACTTAGCGGCCTTGTTGGCCCAGGTTTCATGATTAAAAAGATGCATGCATGGACGTCGGTTTGTACGGGCCTTCAGGCGTTGTATTCCGGTCGCACCTCCCACGGTTGGGGTGTCACAGATACCCATTTAAGGTTCATAAGTTGATTATAAGTCTTCAACAAGCTCAATTCACCCATACGCATCCCTTTTATCCATAATTGATTCCATCCTTGGCCTTTAATCCCTAATTGATGTTATACAATTCAATACTTAATCATAATCAGGCTGTTAAATTCACTATAATCACCAAACATCTTAACAAGATTCAAAAGTTCACTATTCATCTTCTTCCCCATTCAAGAATTGTAACTCATAATACTGATTTTAAGAACTAATGTAATCTTCAATCAAACGGTACTTTCTACTTCACAGTACTATCCAATTACTTAATTCATAATTGTATTTAAGTGTAGGGTAGAGAATTTACCTCTTGTATCTCAAACTCTAACTTGAAGTCTTTTCGATGATTCTTGAAGATTGAAGGAATCCCTATTGATTTTGATCTATAATAATGTTAGATCCAATATTCAATGTTGTTAGTCCATCATAAATATACCAAGAAACTCACTTTGGAGTGTGTGGAATGTCCATGGCTGAGAATTTTTCTCTAGAACCATAAAACCTCCAAAATCGTCTTTCTTTTCTCGCTCGCACAACTCCCTCTATTTATAGAACATAGGTCTGCATGGGGCACATATCCTAACCATGTAGCCTGCATGGGCCATGTAAATTGGCCACGCAGCTGCAGATCTTTTTCTCCCCTTCCTCTCTTAACACTAGAATAGGCCATGCAGCCTGCGTTGGCCACGCATCTTAGCCACTTTGGGATTCAATAATTTTTTTGTTCTTCTTTGTTCAATTCCAAAATTATTTCCGTACACACTTAACTTAGGGACCTCAGGCCCTCATGACTTTCATATCCGAATATTTCAATGAACTTTTTCCACTCGTGCTATTTAACAATCCGTCCGGTCGTTTTGTGTATTTGAGCGTTGTTCCCCTATTTGATACTTTTCATAGGTTTGTTTGTTATTTTGTAACTTGAGGTTGGTTAATTTGGTTTCAAAAAGGTTGGGAGCGACTTGTGACACTTAGTCTCATTTTGGAAGTTTAAGTTGTAAGAGTTTATCAAGGTTTGACTTTTGATTAGATGGTTTTGAATTGATGATTTGGTGGCTCTAATAGATTCATATGGTGATTTTGGACTTAGGTGTATGTCTGGATTTGGATTCGAAGGTTGCTAGAAGGTTTTGACTCTATTTGCCTAAAATTGGAAATTTGAAGGTCTGAAGAGTTCATAGGTTTGACCGGGAGTTGACTTTGGTGTTATCGGGGTTTGGTTGGTGATTCAAGACTTGGGATAGGTTCATTTAATTGATTGGAACTGATGTGTAAAGTTTGGTTATAATTCGGAATGATTAGACAAGATTAAACGCACTTGACGAAGCTAGAAAGTTTGGAAATTAAGAGATTGATTTTGATTGTCGATTCCTCGTTTTGATGTGATTTGTGGTATTTTGAATATTTGGATAAGTTTTGGTTAGGTATTTTGACTTGTTACTATGATTGTACGAGTTTTCAAAGGCTCGGGTATATTTCTGATCCATTCCGGACTATTTTGATGGTTGTTGGCAGGTCGGGTGCTAGTGTGTTGCA
Organism: Nicotiana obtusifolia; assembly: GCA_002018475.1. NCBI lineage: Eukaryota > Viridiplantae > Streptophyta > Magnoliopsida > Solanales > Solanaceae > Nicotiana > Nicotiana obtusifolia. Next base: position 150,949 of record MCJB01028094.1, read on the forward strand.
CCTGCGAGACTATGGTGCGCAAGTGCGGTTCTGCAGCTACGAGGTTTTTCAGCGCTTTTGCAGAGAGGCTAAGGCTGACAGTGCTTGCATCAATGACCAATATCATCGCAGATGCGATGCCGCAGGAGCAAAGGATGGATGCACCGGCGAGACTGCAGAAGCAGCAGGTGCGAGGGTCTACAGCCTTAAGGAAGCTCGTAGACGTGAGGGGTTTCCGCATAAGCGGAGGTCACACCTGCAGCTAATTATCCGCAGGTGCGAGGATGCCTGGTAGGAAGATTTTAAGTTGAGTTTTAGCTCATTTTTCATTATTTTGAGTTTTGGAGCTCGGTAAGAGGCGATTTCGAAGAGATTTTCATCACTACTTTATGGGTAAGTAATTTTCACTTGGATTTGGCTATATATATTGAATCCTCATGGATTTGTATACTTTTTACATGGAATTTTGAAGGAAAATTAGGGGTGTTGTCTACTACATGAGAATGAATTTTGGGAATTTAGTGGTCGATTTGGACTCGATTTTAGAATCTAATCACATATTTGAACTTGTGAGGTTATGGGTAGTCAAGATCTACTCCTTGACTCGGGTTTGACCATGTGGGCCCAGGTTGACTTTCATTGACTTTTTGGGAATTTAATAAAGATTGAAGCTCTAATGTTTGGAATGATTTCTATGGCTTTGTTTAACGTTGTTTAGTTATTTTTGGCCAGATTCAAACCGGTTGGAGGTGATTTCTAAGGGAAAGGTATATTTGGAGTATTGATTTTTGCTAGTTGAGGTAAGTATCTTGCCTAATCTTGTAATGAGAGAATAACCCATAGGATGTGACCTTATTGGTTGATTGGAATGTGTAAAAAGTGATGTATATGCGAGGTGACGAGCATATATACTGGTGTTATGTATGATTTTGACCAGATTGGACTTATGCCTTGTTCGGACTGTGTGCTTCCTAAGATTAGTATTTTGATTGTTTGTATGACTGTAAACTTCTTGAATTATGTTAGAGGCCATGAATAGGCTCGATAACCTTTTTGAGAATGATACTTGATATTGTATAGCGTATTCGCCTAATCTGGGTTGTACTTGTACACTTCGCACATGCATACACCTTAGCATGCTATTTTTTTCAGCCCATGAGCATGTGATTTGATATCCGTTGTTCGTGTACATGTATTCTTGTATATATTTTCTTTGATATGGACTGGTTTGACAGCACATGAGTTGTCCATGCAATTATTGTGATTATGGCACATGAGTTATCCGTGTAATTTTTATGATTATGGCACGTGAGTTATCCATGCAGTAATTATAATTATGGAACATGAGTTATCCATGTAGCGTGTGGATAAGGATCCATTCCCCTAGGCTCGCCCTCTTATGTTTTTTTCTTGATGGTGTACATCCAAGTTATCCTAATCAGTGCTGACTTTACGTGTCTTCTCTATATACTATTTTACTAGGTGAATTTCAACACAGTAATATCTTTTCCATATATCGAACAGTGTATCTTAATTTGTTATACGTTCATATCTTCTCTATATGCTGAAATGTTAGCTATTTACAATGCTTGGGCATATCTTCTTTATGTGCACCATTGGCCTTACCTCTACTCTATGCCTAGACTTCAATATTGTTGTTGTGTACACATATATTCATGAACTTTATAGGTTTGATTAGTGAGTATCATTGGCCACTCTCGCCATTACCTCATCGATGTTAGACATGATATTTACTACGCACATAGGATCGATTGTACTCATACTACATCTGTACTTAATTGTGCAGATCTAGGAGTTGGACCTATCTGAGCATTGGGAGTTATAGTTGTTGCTATGGAGACTCGAGGTAGAGCTGCATTCTGATCGCAGTCCCTGGCATATTCTTCTATCCTTTCTCTACTATTATTATTTTAGACAGTGTATTGTATTAGCAGACTTGTACTCTTATTTTAGAGCTCATGACTCAGTGCTACCAGTTTTTAGGATTTATGTATTAACTCGGTTTCTACCTATGTTTATTCGACTTTCAAACTTGTTTATTCTGTTATTTTTTCTATGAGTGGCTTGATTAGCAAGTGGGTTAGGCGCCATCACAATCGATGGTGGTTTTGGATCGTGACATGCTAGCCTCATGCCGCTCGAGTTATGTATAAATTGTATTCTTTAAGCTTGAAATGAACCTAAATTACTTGTAGAAACTTATGGGGCTTTACACTTGGTAACTGCTATACAACATTTATTAATAGTCAAAAGAAAAGTTCCTAGTCTGTGCTCTAGTCTTGAAGCTTGGTAAACTAGTAATGTCATTCTTCAAAAAGTTTTTAGCTATCAGAGGAAGAGCCAAATCATGTGTGAAGAGTGAACTCTACTGTATATGTTCGTCCAAATTAGCTTAGTAATTTGCAATGCCATTGACTTCCCTTTTAGCATTGTTGAAACAAAAGGTTGTCATGAGTCATTAGCTCCCTAATCTTTCTAATAATATATTTAACCTTCCAGGAAGGTTTAAATATCCCATTACTCATTTCAATAATTATTATAGTATCAGACTCCACTACAGCATTTAGATATCCTTTGTCAATACACCGTTACATCCCAATAAGTACTACTTTTACCTTTGCCACATTGTTGGAAGAAACCCCAAAGGAAGCTGTAAAAGCCATAATTAACTGACCCCTATCATCTCTTAGAATTTCATCACGTCCAGTACTACCTGAGTTTCCTTTCATGCACCCATCAGTGTTCAACTTAATAGTTATGGGACTAGGTTTCATCGCAATTGATACATTGAATAGTAATCCTAGTCCTAAGTTTCTCAATTTGCTCGCAAGCCACGTGGCATTAATGATCCAAGGTGAGCAAGAGGAACTGAGAAGAGATCAATAACCTTATCAGGTAAATGACTTGGTTTATTATTCTCCCGGGTGTGTAGTAATAGTACCTTTACATTTATCATTGCATATTGCCTTCCATAATTATCAAGAAATAAGTAAGGGGACAACCTATTGGTATGTTTGGTCAACCACCAATGCATTATAGTTCTTCTGATACTTCTAGTCTTGACTCCAACTCCACATGTTCCTGAGAAGTAGTCTCGGACAGTCCTAGCTAGATCTCCCTTTCTGAAGATGTGACCAATTGTTTCTATGGCACCAAACCTACAACAACAACAAAAACATCTTGATGATCCATAAATATTAAACCTATGCAATGCATCATCTACCGGCAGTTAGCCAGCAGACTGATCATGAAAAAAGAAACTTTGAAAGGAAATTTGAACTTTGGAGTGCCAAGCTTTAACTGTAGTTAGTGTAACAGTCTTGGATATTTATCAGATCTTTCCAAGTATATTTACATGTCAGCTGGCTATGTTGCTCTGGTGTCCATATGGTAAAGTTGTTATCCTCATCATTCAATGTTCCGCACATGTGAGACTATTGACATAGGTAAGACCTTCTCCAGCTTGGCTTGGTTCCATACTCCTTCAACTATGAATTCAGAAACTCTGAGTTTCTTTGGTTTATCTGATTAGAGAACTTTGCTAAAGGGCCAATTTCCACAAATTACCCCACCAGAAAGATAGATTTCCATATGCAACTTTTCATATTATGAACTTTACACACTCATGTCTTGCTTCTTGAAGTCTTTTTCGAGTATGAAGTTGCCTTGTTGTCCATTTATTTGAGACACGATGAGCTCTTGGACAATATTTGATTTTTCATAAAATCTCTCCGTAAAATTTTCTTTATTCTAAAGCTCCACCATAGCTTAGCCCCGATAATATTGTTGTAGTCTTGTATTGATTTGATTCTTATGCCTCCTTCATCTGTTAGGTAGCACGGATTTTTTCAGGACATCCAATTATATTTCTTATTTCCCTTTGTATCACTCCAAAATTTTGGCTATAGCTTTTCCATGTGAGAGATTGTTGTATGGGGCAGCTGCACTAGTAATAAAGTGTACAGTGGTGGACTGAAGAATAATTTTGATTAAAATTGCTCTACCATCAAAGGATAGCATCATGCATTGCCACCTCTGCATACCGAGTCCCTAAAGTCTACCACTTTCTTCCTCCCAAAATAAATGAGGTACCCGAGATAAGTGATGAGAATTTTTAGCGTGTGAATCATGTAAGATGATTAATATATTCAATAATTGGCCATGAGGTGTTAGGTGCTACAAGAAAACATAATTTTCTCTTTTTCAATAGTTATCCTGAGCACTTCTCATAGGTTAAAAGTTTTCTTATCATTGAAATGAGTGACATGGATCTCTAGAAGAGAATAGAATTATGTCATCTACATAGCTCAAGTGTTTAAGATCACGGCTACCTCTATCAACTGCATATGGATATGGAATGAAACTCTCCTCTTTAAGTTGTTCCATGAGTTTAGTTAGTAGTTTTGCCCCAATAATGAAGAGAGATGGAAAAATTGGGTCTTCTTGCTTAATGCCTCTTCATGAATTGAAGAAGTCATGTCTATTCCCATTAATATTGATTGTGTGCCGGTTGTTGGAAATTAGCCTCCACAATATTTGTCCAGCCTTCTGAAAATCCAGATTGCCTATGGACTTGGCAAAGGTATTTCTAATTGACTATGTCAAAAACTCTGGCCATGTCCGACTTCATAATCACAGTACACTTGCACTGGACTTCTTAATATTGTGAACAACCTCCTAAGTAAATATTATAATTTTTTGTAATGAATCTGTCCTTCAAAAAGCCTACCTGGTTGGCCGAAACCATCTTATGTATCACTGCAACCAATCTCGTATTTAAGAGCTTAGAGATGATCTTGCAATTGAAGTTACTGAAACTGATTATTCTCATCTCTGTGGGCATGTCACTTTAGGAATTAGGTAAGATAACAAAGTCACAAACCATATTAACTAAATCTGCAAGGATAATATCCCTATAGTGTTGGTAAAATCTCGCAAATAACCCATCTAGCCCTGTTGCACTGTTAGAGCTTATTGAGAATACAATTTCTTTCACGTCCTCATGTAGGTACTGCACACAATGTTTTATTATCCTCTGCAATGATCATTTTTGTAGGCATTGTAAGTCGCTGAACTTTCTATAAGAGTTGTCTTCAGCGGAATTGAGCTTCAAAAAATTTAATAACTTCAACAACAATTGCATCATTTTCTTCGACCTAGGTATTATCTGTCCTTTTAATCTTTTTAATGCCTACTCCTTCTTCTTGAAATTATCAAGGAGTGAAAGAATTTAGAATTAGTATCTTCTTCCTTGAACTACTGTATTTAGTTCAGGTGTATGATCAGCTGTGTATTGGCGCTGTTGTAGGCTATTCTATTCATGTCTGAGTTGTCCTATATGCATTTCTCCTCTTATTCTGCCACTTTTACCTCTATCTTTTTTATATGATCAAAATACTTCCGTCACATTTTTTGGACCACCATGTTAGCTTCCTACAATATTCTTGAGCTTTAGGTGAAATCTCCACATATGTGAGCCTATTACCTCTTCTGTCCAGGCTTGCTTTACTATGTCCATGAAATCAAGTTCTTGAATCTAAAAATCTAAGAATTTGAAATTGCTCTATGTTGTAGTCTGTGTTGTTGTAACTGAGATCAACAAAGGCCAGTGGTCTAATCCAGTTCTAACCAAATGAGTAACACTAGTGTTTGTGAATTATTGTGACCATTCATTGTTCATAAGTGCTCCATCAAGTTCCTTCCAAACTCTTAATCTCTTACTCCATCCATTGCACCAGGTATATCAAGAGCCTATGAATCCTGCATCTTTTAAAGAGTAATTCATTAAAAAATTAAGACATTGAAGGTGCCTTGCCTCCCTTCTTCTTTAGGTGCCAAAATACAATTGATATCCTCAACAGTTAAATATGACAAGTCTATATTATTTGAAATACCCCTTAGATCATCCCATATTGTCTCTCTTATGTGACTTTTACACTAGCATAAACATTACTATTATCAACAGAGTGTCTTCTTGACAGCTGAAAGCACTTGTAACTCGATGTTCTGTCTCTTAAGGAATAGTACAGTCAAATAGTTGATCCCAAAAAAAAAAAAAAATCTTATTATTGCAATTAGAGTATGTTGATTGCTACCCTAACATTCCCTTACACTTTTCAAGTTTGGATCTTCCACAAAAAGGCTTCATTAAGCCATAAATGTGAGTTCGTGTCTTCTTTTGAGCCGTTTAAGTCTATCAAAGGTAGCATGGGATTTGATGCCTCTCACATTCCAAAATATAGATTTAATCATCAAAACGTCTCTAATGATGATGATGATTTGGATTGTGACCTAGTCACGGTTGGCTGAGCTTTTGTTCTTCCTCCTTAGTTCCCCCTTATGGCTCTTCCTCCTCTAATGGATTTAAATCCTTTTGTAACAAATTGACCCGTTGTTTTGCCCCCATTTTCCTATTTTATGCTTTACATGTGTGTTTATAATTATGTGACTTACGGGGATGGTTGGTTTGGTTTCTGAGGGAGTATTGCATTGAATTGGGACACTTAGTCCCTTGGTTGGAGGCTTAAATTATTAGAGTTGATCGGAGTTTGACTTTTATACAGAGGACCCGAAATGGTATTTTGATGGTTCCAGTAGGTTTGCATGGTGATTTTAGACTTAAGCGTTGTGATACCCCGTAAATTCGTCTACTTGATTGTGCCGTGATGTGGCAAGTGTGTATGGGCCTATGAGTAAGAAAAATATTGAAAAGTGTTGAAAATAATAAGGAAAAGAACAAAAGGGGAGGAAAGCGATGGCAAAGCAAGAAAAGCGAACCGCGAAATGGGAAAAGCGGTTCGCGAAATGAACGAGGCCATCGCGAACTGAAACAGTAAGCCCAGGCGAGAAACGCGACTGAAACGCGGTTCGCGAAATGAAAAAGCGAACCGCGAAAATGACCCCTCCCATCGAGAACTGAAGCAGAAAGTTTAGGCGAGAAAAGTGACGGGAAAAGCGGTTCGCGAAATGGAAAAGCGAACCGCGAAATGGCCTCCCCCGCGTCGCGAAATCGAAAATGTACTGAAATTGAAGTTTTGACTCTTTGACCTATAAAAGGGACCTACACTCGTTCATTCTTCATTTTACAAGACTCAGAACATTAGAAAGCTCCCAAGAACACCTCCTACAAAGAACCCACGAACCCAATTGCATTCCTTCCATCCAGACACAAGAAATTGAAGAAGAAAAACATAGAAATTGAAGAAACAAAAAGGAAGCCCAACTGAATTCTTCCTTAGCAAACCCAGAATCAGAGGCAACCTTAAGAACTGAAGAGTCAAGAAAGAAATATGAACCCATTGACATGCAAGATAAGTTTCTTCATCCATTCTCTTAGAAATTATTAGAAACCCAACACATGCATGTAGAAATCCATGAAATTGGAAATGAAATCTGCGGGTCTAAGATAAACATCACCAATATAGTGGGTCACGGTAGATAATGGATTGCATGTGTCATATATGGGCTTAATAAGTGTATAAAGGAAGAAATTAAGGGAAACCATCTCATGAATTTCAGGAATTAAGGGTGAGAATAGTAGTAACCATGAAATGACGATTGGGCTATTCCTAATTGTAGATTAAAGGATTGAACGCACTTCCATAAGCTTGGAAGCGGGAGCTAAGTATATACGCACCAGGTATGTAAGACTAAACCGTTCTTTCTTGCACGATTCCCGTTCTATATAATGTCTCAAAGAACCCCCAAAGTACATACTCTATTCTTAGAAACTAAGGAAGCTTATATTGATTCCTTCCTATTATATGAGATTCTATATGTCGATGTTTGTTTGCAATTGTGTTACTTAATGAGCACAATTGATATGAGAATTATATGCTATGTTACGACGAACAATAAGGAATAGAAGAAGAGAGAGTAATAAGAACGACAAGAAAGAATGTAATTCCCGAATGAACTATTATGAATCGAATGTATATATTTATATGAATGGATGATCGAATAT
>MCJB01028105.1:0-18022 GCA_002018475.1 Nicotiana obtusifolia
AGATGCCGAGCAACATTATCACTCCACCTTCAAAGAAATTCTTGCAGTAAAGAAAGGAATCAAGAAATTCAATTTCTTCCTTATCCATACAGAATTTCTAGTAGAAATGGATATGAAGGCTTTCCCAAAAATGATCCGGATAAATTCAAAAATTATCCCCAATCCTCAGATCCTCAGATGGGCTCAATGGTTCTCTCCATACAAGTTTCAAGTCAAGCACCTAAAAGGAAAGGATAATATTCTCACAGATTTTCTATCGCGACCGGAAGAATTCTCAAAAAGATTTTCCCTAGCAAAACTGAAGCCAAGTAGCCACATTTTTATGTTTTCAAATACACCGGGAACTAGTTCATTAAAGCCAACAGATCATCCACCAGAGTTGTTCAACCTCATGGATCCCTTTGATCCGTCAATTATTATGGAAAGAAGAACTTATTATGAGCTCCAAGTTTTCCGGCAATATGGAGGATCCATTCTCAAGCCTTATGGTGTCAATCCAGAATATCCGTTCTGCCATATATTCATAGCTCAAGCCAAGGATTTTCCACAAAAACTGCTATGGTTTTTCTGGTACCTATGCCCTTAGTATTATTTTTTCATGGAATTCAAATGCAATGTCTTCAAGGATTTTGATAACATTGCACCAGCCCTTATAGTATTTTTGCTATGGTTCAAGCCTAGAAGATATTGGGTGAAATGTTTCAGTGATTCCTACGCAGCAAAAATATTCATGTTTCATAGGCCAGTGAAGATCATTAATGGAAAAGTCGAGGCACAAGCAGAGGCATCATTCTGGTAGAAATTTCCCGTGTGTATTTTATCAATGGAGGAAGAGTATAGCGAAGCACAAAGAATCCTTTTTCAGCAAAATAGGTGCATCCCGAAAGAGATATGGCCGAAAGATTGGACAAGCTGGAATTATACCAATACCCATCCTCACTAGGAAAGAGTCCAGGCAGCAGCAAAAGAATATCAAACACCATATGAAGTTATCCGAGAAAAGATCACTAATGACATTTCCAGGTTAAAGTTGCGGATTACGTCTCTCAGTCCAAAGGGAAGGAACATAGTAGGGAAGAACCGTCAAGTTCCAAGAGTTACTTCACAAGGTCTTTGAAGAGATGCCTGGAAGACAATTATATGATCGATAAAGGATATTTTTCTTAATCCCTGCTAATCCCACCATAATCCTCCATTACCTACCCAAAAACCCTCAAAAAATATCCTACCCATGCCAGGAAAAATTTCCACATCTTTCCGTACTATCCGGGCCCCACTTCACCTTGTTTTCACATGCTTCCACATGCCTCCACATGCTTCGTCACATGCAACACAATACTTTCACATGGCTCCCTCATACTTTCACATGCTACACCATGTATATTTCACCCCGTTCAAATGTTTTCAGGTGTTTTTAGTTGTTTTGCCTAAAGTCCTTCACATGCCGAGAGGGAACCGCTTGTAGATAAGTTTGCCATGTAAGATAGGTTTGTTTTATCCAGAAAGTTTGTCTTGTAATAACCTCCTAGTCCTATATAAAGGAGGCCTTGTAGTAGTGGTAGGATCATCGTGAAATCATCTTAGAATCATCGTAGAACCATCTTAAAAACCATCTTGTAAACATCTTGTAACCTTTGTAAATCTCTTGTGATATATCACATATGAGTTTTTTCTAAATTTCCCTCTTGTTCTTTCTTTCGAATGGATTGGAAAGGCCGGTCCATGTATGAAAATAAAGTAAGTGTACTCTTTGAAAGTTAGCTTATTGTAGTACGAAAGTTTTCTGAGTTATGAACAGCTAACGTTGGTTATAGTACAAAAGTTTTCTGAGTTGTGTAGCTTGGAAAGCCGTCCCTGAATGGGTTGTTGAAGCCAGCCCCTTTTGTAGGAAAACGTTTGCAACTATAAACAAATTAACTGTTTGTGTAGCTTGGCAAGCCATCCCTTATGGGTTGTTGAAGCCAGCCCCTTTTGTAGGGAAACTTTCGTATCTATGATTTAGCTTGCTTTCCTGAAGTCTCTTGCTTTGGTCCTCGTACTGTGGTATCAGAGCCAAGTTTATCCCATTTGTATGAATAGACTTTGAGTTCTACTTGAGGAACAACTGTGAGAGCATTGATCTCTTCTTGGGCTTCGGTCACAGGTTCTGAAATTTGGTACTGATCATTGCCTTGATCTTCATAAATATTAAGAGAGAATAAAGTTTCTTCATTGGGTTCATCATCCACAGAGAATATGGATCCAAGGTCCTCCTCTTTTCCAAGATGTATGCCAGTGTAATCTTCAATCTCTTCAAGGAGTTTGACAGATCTTCTTGATTGGGGATAATTTTTTGCGAAATGTCCAATCTTATGGCAAATAAAGCATATGTCCTTCTTGTGAAAATTTCCTGGCCTTCTGCGTCTGAAATATTTTGTGCGCCTCTTGGATCTTGATTTTCCATCTGGAATTCTTGGCCATCTAAACCTCCTGAATTCTTTACGTCGTCTGGACGTGTGGCAGGAACATCCTGATCCGGTGATGAGATCAGATTTGCGGCATGCTTTGTCAAGCGCTGGGTTGTGCTGGATAATTTGCTTTAGGGCTGAGCGCTTTGTACAAATGTCATCCAATACGACGAAAATAGCTCGCCTGATGTAATCAATTTGTGGGATAGTTATGGACTGGAACTTTTCTTCAATGATGGTCATGGTTTGGCTTGCCAATAACTTTGGAAGAGAAGAGACACAGGCTTGCTTCTGATTGATGTCTCCGCCAATTTCAAAGTATATCTTCGCTATTTTTTGAAAATGCCTGTCAATGTCATTTCTGTCAAATGACACACACTTCATCTCAAAGAGTTGTCTTCACATTTTCTCCTGTCTTTGGCTAGTATCTCCGCAGAAAACTTTATGTAGGATCCGGATGTTAAAGGCAAAATCTTGGGAAGTGAGAAAAGTAATTTTTTCTTAATTCCAAGTGAGTTCCACCAATCTCCGAGGATTCCTGAGAACCGTGAAGTGAGTTCTGACAAGATGATATACTATTTTTGTTCTGCCAAATTTTTGATCTTTTGAAACCTTGAAGTCGTCTAAGGTGAAAGTATGGAAACCAGTTCCAACTGGCTTGGACGCCATGGGCTCATATCTTCTTTCTGGGATTGGCTCATCTGTCATGCCTTCTTCTTCCTCATCTATCTCAAATACTTCTGGCTCTCTTGGCTAGTTTACAAATATTGGGGGATTGTCATCTTCGGAAGAGTTTGTTGTGGATTCATTGCTTGACTGAGAGCTATCTTCCATTGATTCATCTTCTGATGAATTCAGAGATTCTGACCATAGAGTATCTTCTTCTGATATACATCTTGGCTGGGTGACATAGAGGTCTGGAGCCTTCTGGTCAGAAATCATCAGATTTTCGGGGTTGGACCCTTTTGAACTTTCTCCTTGGTCTCGCCTTTTCTTGGTTTGTTTCTGTGCTACAGGGCATCTTTCCTTTCCCAAACAAATTTTGCAATATCGAACTCCTGTTCTTCTTTTAAGGGTTGGGTGAAAGAGATTGGATTATGTGAGGTAGATGGATAAGTAGAAAAGATGTAGTCCAATTTAGGTGGGGATTATGCTTGTGGAGACATAGGGAAGAAAGTAGGTTTTGAAGGGACAACTGGGGTTGTTTGTGGCTTAAAGTGGTCATTTCTCAAAAGTTGAATCTGTTCTTTGATGGAAATCGTCTCTTTTTGTTGTTGTTGGAAGAATTGGAAAAGTGAAGTTCCTGGCGGACAAATCTCGTATTGTTAATTTGCCAACCTTAGCTCCAATGCTTTGATTAGTCCTTCATGGCGAGACGATGTTTGCTCCATCTTTTTCCCAATTGTTTCCACTTTTCTCATCATTTTGTTTTGTGTATGGGCCACGTTCTTTATGGTGTTGCCAATGTTGATCAGTACCTTGTTTTGGCAGATGGAGTTTTCGGATTGCCAGTTTATTGTTGCTTCGATGTCACTTGTTGGGGGTTTTTCTCCAGTAGGTAGCACTAAGTTTTTCTTGGGAATTTTTGGAGCATGGCTTATACCCTCCTTTTCAAAAGGTTGTAGTGAAGAAAAGTCTTGGGTATGACTGGAGCTTGAAGGACTTAGCATGAATATCTGTGGTTGTGGGGGATTTTGTGATTTTCAGAATTGGTGAAGTTTTCGGTTCAGGTGGCTTTTTGGGTTGTGAGGTATGGGATGATGGAGATTTGGGTTTGGGTGGGGTTTCACTATCCTCACAACTTGGAGTGAATTTTTCTGGTAATTTTGTCCATTCCTAGGGTTTGTAACCGACAAGAAATTCATATTTACCTGGACGCTTAATGAGCCAATTGAAGAGTCTTTATTTTCATATCTGGCTCGAAATTATTTTTTAGTGGTTTTTTCCTTTTTCTTGGATTTTGGTTTGATTTTGTTGAGGCCGAAACTTTCCCCATGACGCTGGTGGTGTTCATCATATTCTCCATTTGGATCTTCTAAATAGTCTTGACAGTCACAATCAAGATCCCAAGGGCAGTGTCCCGTAAAGGGGCATTTGAACCAAGTATTTTTTTCATTTTTGTTAAAACTTTAACACCAGTCGTGTTCTTCCATGATGCTTTGTATATTCCAAAAGAGTTCTTTATCAGATTCAGGCTATGTATCTGTTGTATCTTTGGGTTGAATCATTTGGCAGGAAAATATGGTTTTATTGGGTTTTTTGTGGTGGGAATGGTCAAAGCTTATGCAAACGATTTTCACATTTCTTTTGGTAAAAGTTGGTTCACCAGATTGTAGAGATTTCTCTGGTTCTCTTAACTTTTCATAATTTGTGATCCAGGAATCAGGAAGAATTTTGACAAGTTCATCTCTTGAAATTTGTCTGGGTATTTGGGTGCACATGGTGTTTCCTTTAGTAGCATCAATATTTAAGGGTAAAGCATTTTCTCTTCCGGGAAGGCAAAGATCCATAGCATGATTTTGGACTCGCCACGCCATTTGGTGATGAAGAGTGGCTTGGATGGAATCTTTGGTTTGAGGGGCTCCTTGGATTTAGACTTGGATTTTTAGTGCTTCGGTTAAGTATGGATCATAAAGGGACATGTTGAAATTTGATAAGATTGTTATGATGATAGTCCTAGCATTCAGGGTAACTTCTGCGGTTCCCAAATTTGCATGTTGGTACTCCAAGTATCTTGTATCTAGAAGAGAAAGTCGAGCTACAACAGGTTGACCTTTTCTTCCGTGATATGTTAAAGCGATTCGGATGGCACCAAAATGGATATGGGTAAAACCATGATCTCTCCATTGTCTGGGAAAATCATCTGGGATATGAAGTGATAAATTGTTCTTCTCAAGTGGCAAGAATAGGATGCTGGTCAAGTTTTGAGGCAGCAACATATTCCTTGACTCCTTTTGGTCTGTGTTGGACTTGGGAACGAATTTGGGTCCATGGTGCAAATGATTTTTTAGCGAAAGCTGAGTAGGGGTTTATGAGAGGTAGTTCAGTGGAGGATACTTTTTGTTCATCGGGTAGGATATCTACTTCATAGAGGTAATCATATTTTTTGGACAGGGTTTTATGTAGAGTAGGAGACATATTCATTTTTTCTAAGGAAGAGGATGATGGAAATGATTCAGACATATTTGGTAAACTGTTCCTCCCTCCGAAAGGATGGGCTGGCTCTGATACCACAGTAGTTCTTGTGGAAAATCCTTGGCTTGAGCTATTAATATATGGTAGAATGGATATTCTGGATTGACACCATAAGGCTTGAGAATGGATCCTCCATATTGCCGAAAAACTTGGAGCTCATAATGAGTTCTTCTTTCCATAATAATTGACGGATCAAAGCGATCCATGAGGTTGAACAACTCCGGTAGATGATCTGTTGGCTTTAATGAACTAGTTCCCGGTGTATTTGAAAACATAAAGGTAGCTAATTGGCTTCAGTTTTGCTGGGGAAAATCTTTTTCAGAATTCTTCCGGTCGTGATAGAAAATCTGTGAGAATATTATCCTTTCCTTTCAGGTGCTTGACTCTAAACTTGTATGGAGAGAACCATTGAGCCCATCTGAGAATCTGAGGATTGGGGATAATTTTTGAATTTATTCGGATCATTTTTGGGAAATCCTTCATATCCATTTCTTTTAGAAATTCTGTATGGATAAGGAAGAAGTTGAAGTTCTTGATTCCATTCTTTACTACAAGAATTTCTTTGAAGGTGGAGTGATAATGTTGCTCGGCATCTTTAAACTTTCCACTAGCGTATTCGCATATTTTCCGCTGGCCATCTTTTTCTTCAAATAGAACAGCACTCCAATATTCATGGCTGGCATTAGTTTGCAGTATCTTCTTTCCATCTGAAGGGATGTAGAGAGACTTGACACTTTTACATATCTCCTTTATTTTTCTGACTGCTGCATTCTGTTTCTCTCCCCGTGATGGTGCATTTTTCTTGAGCATTTTTGTATGCGGTGAAATGTATATAGAGATATTTGGGATGAAATCTCTTACATAATTTATTACACCCAAGAACTGTTGGATCTGCTTTGTTGTGAGGTTGGTATTTGGAAATTTAAGTAATTCCTGACATATATGTGGTCCTGAACTGTATTCACCTTGGGCAAAATGCATTCCGAAAAAATCAATCTCATTTTGAGCAAGAACCATCTTTTTTCCTGAGAGCATGATTCCGTACTGTGTTACTAATGCCTCAAATTGACGAAGCAAGTTGACATGTTCTTCCAATGTATCACTAAATAACAGGATGTCATCAATGTAAACTAAGAAGGTATGGAGGATGGGTTGGAAGATTTTTATCATGGGTTTGTGGAACAAGGAGGGTGCAGTTTTCAATCTGAAGGGCATGACTTTCCACTGGAAGTGATGATCGGGGATGCAAAATCCCGTTTTGGGTCGTTCTTCAGGGTGGATTCCCAATTTCAAAAATCTAGATTTTAAATCAAACTTGGAAAAATATTTAGCCTTGGCTAAGTGGGAGAAAAGAGTGAGATTATTTGGTATGGAAAATTTATCATCTTGGAGGAAATGGTTTAGTGGCTGGTAATTAATAACTAACCTGAGTTTTCCTCTTGTCTGTTCTGCTCTTTTGTTGACATAAAATGCTTCGCATTCCCATTGTGTATCCGATGGCTCTATCAGATCAAATTTCAAAAGTTCTTCGCATTTCTTTCTTTGCAAGCTGAAGATGATCTGGGTTCATGCGTGAATGACTGGCTTTTGTCGGATTGATGTTTTCATTTTGCTTGAAAGGGAGCTTGATAAAAAACTTTTAGTTTTTCCATAATGGGATTTTCCCTTTCTTCATGAAATCCTTGTGGGATTCAGCACATAAATGTTTAATGAGATTTTGCTCAATTTCTTTGATTTGTTCGTCATTGGTGATTTGGAATAGCCTTGGAATCTCAAAATAAGATCTGAACTGCTTTTTAAAAGCTATCCCGTTAGCCTTAATCTGGAGTTGATCTCTTAGTTGCCTGTAAATGTCGAATCCAATAATAAAGTCTTTTCCTGACACATCAGATCCTAGCAGCTTGGTTCTGTACTTCAATGCTGGAAAGAACTCAATTGTGATCAGGTGCTTTGTAATGATGGTTGTGGTTAAGATTGCATTTGATGCAGTGTTGAAATCTTTAAAATGCGGCACCCATTGATCTTCAGGGAGAACAGCAGGATTTATGAGTGAGGAAGCAGCTCCGGTGAAAGCAATACCCATAAGGGACGGCTTGCCAAGCTACACAAACAGTTAATTTGTTTATAGCCGCAAAAGTTTTCCTACAAAAGGGGCTGGCATCAACAACCCATTCAGGGACGGCTTGCCAAGCTACACAACTCAGAAAACTTTTGTACTATAACCAACGTTAGCTGTTCATAACTCAGAAAACTTTCGTACTACAATAAGCTAACTTTCAAAGAGTATTCTTACTTTATTTTCATACATGGACCGGCCTTTCCATCCATTCGAAAGAAAGAACAAGAGGGAAATTTAGAAAGAACTCATATGTAATATATCACAAGAGATTTACAAAGGTTACAAGATGATTTCTAAGATGATTACAAGATGATTCTCAGATTTTTTTCCAAGATGATCCTACTACTACTATAAGGCCTCCTTTATATAGGACTAGGAGGTTATTACAAGACAAACATTCTAGATAAAACAAACCTATCTTACATGGTAAACTTATCTACAAGCGGGTCCCTCTTGGCATGTGAAGGACCTTAGGCAAAAACAACTAAAAACACCTGAAAACATGTGAACGGGGTGAAATATACATGGTGTAGCATGTGAAAGTATGAGGGAGCATGTGACGCCATGTGAAAGTATTTTGTTGCATGTGACGAAGCATGTGGGGGCATGTGGAAGCATGCGAAAACAAGGTGAAGTGGGGCCCGGATAGTATGGAAAGATGTGGCAATTTGTCTTGGCATGGGTAGGATATTTTTTTAGGGTTTTTGGGTAGGTAATGGAGGATTATGGTGGGATTAGCAGGGATTAAGATAATTATCCTTTATCGATCATGGAATTGTCTTTCAGGCATCTTTTCGAAGATCTTGTGAAGTAACGCCTGAAACTTGACGGTTCTTCTCTGCTATGATCCTTTTCCTTTGGACTGAGAGATGTAATCTGCAACGTTAACCTGGAAATGTCATTAGTGATCTTTTCTCGGATGACTTCATATGGTGTTTGATATTCTTTTGCTGCTTCTCGGACTCTTTCTCAGTGAGGATGGGTATTAGTATAATTCCAGCTTGCCCAATCTTTTGGCCATATCTCTTTCGGGATGCACCTATTTTGCTGAAAAAGGATTCTTTGTGCCTCGCTATACTCTTCCTCCATTGATAAAATGGACACGGGAAATTTCCACCAGAATGATGCCTCTGCTAGCGCCTGGACTTTTCCATTAATGATCTTCACTGGCCTATGAAACATTAATATTTTTGCTGCGTAGGAATCACTGAAACATTTCACCCAATATCTTCTAGGCTTGAACCAAAGTAAAAATACTATAAGGGCTGGTGCAATGTTATCAAAATCCCTGAAGACGTTCCATTTGAATTACATGAAAATATAATACTGATGGCATAGGTACCAGAAAAACCACAGTAGTTCTTGTGGAAAATCCTTGGCTTGAGCTATGAATATATGGCAGAACGGATATTCTAGATTGACACCATAAGGCTTGAGAATGGATCCTCCATATTGCCGGAAAACTTGGAGCTCATAGTAAGTTCTTCTTTCCATAATAATTGACGGATCAAAGGGATCCATGAGGTTTAACAACTCCGGTGGATGATCTGTTGGCTTTAATGAACTAGTTCCCGGTGTATTTGAAAACATAAAGATGTGGCTAATTGGCTTCAGTTTTGCTGGGAAAAATCTTTTTGAGAATTGTTCCGGTCACGATAGAAAATCTCCGAGAATATTATCCTTTCCTTTCAAGTGCTTGACTTGAAACTTGTATAGAGAGAACCATTTAGCCCATCTGAGAATATGAGGATTGGGGATAATTTTTGAATTTATCCGAATCATTTTTGGGAAAGCCTTCATATCAATTTCTATTAGAAATTCTGTATGGATAAGGAAGAAATTGAATTTCTTGATTCCATTTTTTACTGCAAGAATTTCTTTGAAGGTGGAGTGATAATGTTGCTCGGCATCTTTACACTTTCCACTGGCGTATCCGCATATTTTCCGATGGCCATCTTTTTCTTCAAATATAACAACACTCCAATATTCATGGCTGGCATCAGTTTGCAGTATCTTCTTTCCATCTGAAGGGATGTAGAGAGACTTGACATTTTTACATATCTCCTTTATTTTTCTGACTGCTTCATCCTGTTTCTCTCCCCATGATGGTGCATTTTTCTTGAGCATTTCTGCGAGCGGTGAAATGTATGTAGTGATATTTGGGATGAAATCTCTTACATAATTTATTACACCCAAGAGCTGTTGGATCTGCTTTGTTGTGAGGTTGGTATCTGGAAATTTAAGTAATTCGTGACATATATGTGGTTGGGCAAACTGCATTCCGAGAAAATCAATCTCATTTTGAGCAAAAACTATTTTTTTTGCTGAGAGCATGATTCCATACTGTGTTACTAATGCCTCAAATTGACGAAGAAAGTTGACATGTTCTTCCAATGTATCACTAAATAACAGGATGTCAACTAAGAAGGTATGGAGGATGGGTTGGAATATTTTCATCATGGATTTTTGGAACAAAGAGGGTGCAGTTTTCAACCCGAAGGGCATGACTTTCCACTGGAAGTGATGATCGGGGATGCAAAATCCCATTTTGGGTCGTTCTTCAGGGTGGATTTCCAATTTCCAAAATCCAGATTTTAAATCAAACTTGGAAAAATATTTGGCCTTGGCTAAGTGGGAGAAAAGAGTGAGTTTATTTGGTATGGGAAATTTATCATCTTGGAGGAAATGGTTTAGTGGCTGGTAATTAATAACTAAACTGAGTTTTCCTCTTGTCTGTTATGCTCTTTTGTTGACATAAAATGCTTCGCATGCCCATTATGAATCCGATGGCTCTATCAGATCAAATTCCAAAAGTTCTTCACATTCTTTCTTTGCAAGCTGAAGATAATTTGGGTTCATGCCTGAATGACTGGTTTTTGTCGGATTGATGTTTTCATTTTTCTTGAAAGGGAGCTTGATAAAAAACTCTTGGTTTTTCCATAATGGACTTTTCCCTTTCTTCATGAAATCTATGTGGGATTCAGCACATGAATGTTCAATGAGATTTTGCTCAATTTCTTTGATTTGTTCGTCATTGGTTTTTTGGAATAGCCTTGGAATCCCAAAATAAGGTCTGAACTGCTTTTTAAAAGCTATCCCATTAGCCTTGATCTGGAGTTGATCTCTAAGTTGCCTGTAAATGTTGAATCCAATAATAAGGTCTTTTCCTGGCACATCAGACCCTAGCAGCTTGGTTATGTACTTCAATGCTGGAAAGAACTCAATTGTGACCGGGTGTTTTGTAATGACGGTTATGGTTAAGATTGCATTTGATGCAGTGTTGAAATCTTTAAAATGCGGCACCCATTGATCTTCAAGGAGAACAGCAGGATTTATGAGTGAGGAAGCAACTCCGGTGTCGATGAAAGCAATAACTCAAGCAGTTTTATCCCATTTGGATGAATAGACTTTGAGTTCTGCTTGAGGAGCGACTGTGAGAGCATTGATCTCTTCTCGAGCTTCGATCACTGGTTGTGAAATTTGGTACTGATCATTGCCTTGATCTTCATAGATATCGAGAAAGAATATAATTTCTTCATTGGGTTCGTCATCCACAGAGAATATGGATTCAAGGTCCTCCTCTTTTCCAAGATGTATGCCAGTGTAATCTTCAATCTCTTCAAGGAGTTTGACAGATCTTCTTGATTGGGGATAATTTTTTGCGAAATGTCCAATCTTATGGCAAATAAAGCATCTGTCCTTCCTGTGAAAATTTCCTGGCCTTCTGCGTCTGAAACATTTAGTGCGCTTCTTGGATCTTGATTTTCCATCTGGAATTCTTGGCCATCTGAACATCCTCAAATATTTACGTCGTCTGGACATGTGGCAGGAACATCCTGATCCGGTGATGAGATCTGATTTGCGGCATGATTTGTCAAGCGCTGGGTTGTGCTGGATAATTTGCTTTACGGCTGAGCGCTTTGTACAAATGTCATCCAATGCAATGAAAATGGCTTGCCTGATGTAACCAATTTGTGGGATAGTTATGGCCTGGAACTTTTCTTCAATGATGGTCATGGTTCGGCTTGCCAATAACTTTGGAAGAGAAGAGACAAAGGCTTGCTTAAGATTGATGTCTTTGCCGATTTCAAAGTATATCTTCGCTATTTTTTGAAAATGCCTGTCAATGTCATTTCTGTCGAATGACAAACACTTCATCTCAAAGAGTTGTCTTTGCATTTTCTCCTGTCTTTGGCCAGTATCTCCGCAGAAAACTTTATGTAGGATCCGGATGTTGAAGGCAAAATCTTGGAAAGTGAGAAAAGTATTTTTGTCTTAAATTCCAAGTGAGTTCCACCAATCTCCGAGAATTCCTGAGAACCGTGAAGTGAGTTCTGACAAGATGATATACTTTTCTCGTTGTGCCAAATTTTTGGTCACCATCCAAGTATAGAAGTCTTGGATCCTCTGAGGCCATTTTGAAACCTTGAAGTCGTCTAAGGTGAAAGTATGGAAACCAGTTCCAAATGGCTTGGACGCCATGGGCTCATATCTTCTTTCTGGGATTGGCTCATCTGTCATGCCTTCTTGTTCCTCATCTATCCCAAATACTTCTGGCTCTCTTGGCTGGTTTACAAATATTGGGGGATTGTCATCTTCGGAAGAGTTTGTTGTGGATTCATTACTTGACTGAGAGCTATCTTCCATTGATTCATCTTCTGATGAATTCAGAGATTCTGACCATAGAGTATCTTCTTCTGATATACATCTTGGCTAGGTGACATAGAGGTCTGGAGCCTTCTGGTCAGAAATCATCAGATTTTCGGGGTTGGACCCTTTTGAACTTTCTCCTTGGTCTCGCCTTTTCTTGGTTTGTTTCTGTGCTGCAAGGGCATCTTTCCTTTCCCAAACCAATTTTGCGATATCAAACTCCTGTTCTTCTTTTAAGGGTTGGGTGAAAGAGATTGGATTATGTGAGGTAGATGGATAAGTAGAAAAGGTGTAGTCCAATTTAGGTGGGGAATATGGTTGTGGAGACATAGAGAAGAAAGTAGGTTTTGAAGGGACAACTGGGGTTGTTTGTGGCTTAAAGTGGCCATTTCTCAAAAGTTGAATCTGTTCTTTGATGGAAATTATCTCCTTTTGTTGTTGTTGGAAGAATTGGAAAAGTGAACTTCCTGGAGGACAAATCTCGTATTGTAAATTTGCCAATCGTAGTTCCAAGGCTTTGATTAGTCCGTCATGGCGAGGCGATATTTTCTCCATCTTTTTCTCAATTGTTTCCACTTTGCTCATCATTTTGTTTTGTGTATGGGCCACGTTCTTTATGGTGTTGCCAATGTTGTTCAGTACCTTGTTTTGGCAGATGGAGTTTTCGGATTGCCAGTTCATTGTTGCTTCAATGTCACTTGTTGGGGGTTTTTCTCCAGTAGGTAGCACAACGTTTTTCTTGGGAATTTTTGGAGCATGGCTTATACCCTCTTTTTCAGAAGGTTGTATTGAAGGAAAGTCTTGGGTATGACTGGAGCTTGAAGGACTTAGCATGAATATCTGTGGTTGTGGGGGATTTGTGATTTTCGGAATTGGTGAAGTTTTAGGTTCAGGTGGCTTTTTGGGTTGTGAGGTATGGACTGGTGGTAATTTGGGTTTGGGTGTAGTTTCACTATCCTCCCAACTTGGAGTGAATTTTTCTGGTAATTTTGGCCATTCCTGGGGTTTGTAACTGACAAGAAATTCATATTTAACTGGACGGCTTAATGAGCCAATTGAAGGGTCTTTATTTTCATATCTGGCTTGAAATTATTTTTTCAGTGGTTTTCCCCTTTTTCTTGGATTTTGGTTTGGTTTTGTTGAGGCCGAACCTTTCCCCATGACGCTGGTGGTGTTTATCATATTCTTCATTTGGATCTTCTAAACAGTCTTGACAGTCGCAATCAAGATCCCAAGGGCAGTGTCCAGTAAAGGGGCATTTGAACCACCAAGTATTCTTTTTATTTTTGTCAAAACTTTGACACCAGTCATGTTCTTCCATGATGCTTTGTATATTCCAAAAGAGCTCTCTATCAGGTTCAGGGTATGTATCTGTTGTATCTTCGGGTTGAATCATTTGGCAAGAAAATATGGTTTTATTGGATTTTTTGAGGTGGGAATGGTCAAAGCTTATGCAAACGGTTTTGTCATTTCTTTTGGTAAAAGTTGGTTCGCCAGATTGTAGGAATTCCTCCGGTTCTCTTAACTTTTCATAATTTGTGATCCAGGAATCAGGAAGAATTTTGACAAGTTCATCTCTTGAAATTTGTCTAGGTATTTGGGTGCACATGGTGTTTCCTTTGGTAGCATCAATATTTAAGAGTAAAGCATTTTCTCCTCCAGGAAGGCAAAGATCCATGGCATGATTTTGGACTCGCGACGCCATTTGGTGATGAAGAGTGGCTTGGATGGAATCTTTGGTTTGAGGGGCTCCTTGGATTTGGACTTGGATTTTTAGTGCTTCGGTTAAGTATGGATCATAAAGGGACATGTTGAAATTTGGAAAGATTGTTATGAAGACAGTTCCAGCATTCAGGGTAACTTCTGCAGTACCCAAATTTGCATGTTGGTACTCCAAGTATCTTGTATCTAGAAGAGAAAGTCGAGCTACAGCAGGTTGACCTTTTCTTCCGTGATATGTTAAAACGATTCGGATAGCACCAAAATAGATATGGGTAAACCTATGATCTCTCCATTGCCTTGGAAAATCATCAGGGATTTGAAGAGTGATAAATTGTTCCTCTCGAGTGGCAAGAATAGGATGCTGGTCAAGTTTTAAGGTAGCAACATATTCCTTGACTCCTTTTGGTCTGTGTTGGACAAGGGAACGAATTTGGGTCCAGGGTGTAAATGATTTTTTGGCGAAAGCTGAGTAAGGGTTTATGAGAGGTAGTTCAGTGGAAGATACTTTTTGTTCATCGGGTAGGATATCTACTTCATAGAGGTAATCATATTTTTTGGACAAGGTTTTATATAGAGTAGGAGACATATTTATTTTTGCTAAGGAAGAGGATGATGGAATCCAACTACGATATTCCATATACACAGAGAACAAATAAATTGCATGTTATATTAATTTGAAAGTTCATATATATCCATAAATGAATTCAATTAGCTCAGACTGTATCGTTACACTTAGTATTAGATTGAGAACTAGCTTAATATATCCTTGTAATTTATTTTAAGTTTGATATAATTTATTTAAAATTTCAAATTGATTTATCCTTGCAATTTATTGTTCTAACCCTATCATTAATCATATAATTAGACTCGCTAGACAATGAATTAGTTAAACCATTCAATTAGACTAATTCACTTAGATTAATTGATATAGTAGTTCATAATTTATACCTTAAATTAATTTATACATTAAATACTTTAAATGCATCAATTTAAGTTCTATTAAGAACCATAAGTTCATAATTTAAGGTAGTTCGTTATTTATACCTTAAGTTCATAATTTATACCTTGGATTAATTTATACATTAAATAATTTAAATGCATTAATTTGAATTCTATTAAGAACCATAAGTTCATAATTTAAAGTAGTTCATAATTTATACCTTAATTATAAATCTAATGTAGTTCAAACTAAAACCCAAAAAAAAAAGTAATTTTAGGTAGTTCAATTCTAAATCTAAATCTAATGTAGTTCAAAAACCCTATTTAGTCACAAAAATCCTAAATAGAAAAAAGTCCTAAAAAATTACATAAAATTATATTTCGAAAATTAAAAATTAAAAGCTAATAAGGTAGATTACTAACCTTGAACAACAATGGCAGTGGTGGTGCCGCCGAGGAGGCAAAATGGTAGTGGTGGTGGTGGCGGCGCAACAGTGATGGTGGTGGAGGCGCGGAACAATAGTGGAGGCGACTGGGGACTTAGGCATAAGAGAGAAGAGGTGGGGCTTCGTTGTTTGGGGGTGGGTGACTTGATTTTGGATGGGATTAGGCCAAAAATCTGTGGGGAAGGGAGATGGACGAGAGATAAAGAGAGAGAATGAAAAGATGAAAATGGGAAAGAAACTGTCATGACCCGGAATTCTCACCTTCAGGACTGTGATGACACCTAACATCTTACTTGCTAGGCAAGCCAACATTGAAGAATCTTTAAACCAATTTTAATCAAGTCAAATAAGTAAACCAATTAAACCGAAATGAAACTAAAACGGGGTATGAAATGACATAAAAACTAATAATATCTAAGTACAACCCGGGTCTGGAGTCATAAGTTCAAGACCTTCTAGAGTCTCTACAAATAGGGTTTGAAATAAATGCAACTATCTTGAATGAAAAGAACAGTAAATAGGGGAAATGGAAGGGGGTTTCAAGGTCTGCAGATGCCAGCAGATCTATCTCGAGTCTCCGAATGCCAATCCGAGCTGATACACCTCACGGACAGTTGGGGCCAGTACCAAAATCTGCACAAGAAGTGCTGAGTGTAGTATGAGTACAACTGACCCAATGTACTCCGTATGTGTCGAGTCTAACCTCGACGAGGTAGTACGAGGCTATGAAAAAACACCCACGTAAATAAACCTGTACAGACGGAAATATGCATACAACATAGCAACAAATAAAGAATTAACAAGTTCTACTGGGAGGGGACATGCGAAAGGGGTACAAGATACGGTAACTACAACAAGGAATGATAATAAGAACAGTCAATAAACCTTCAACCAACAAAATGAACAAACATAATGAATAAAACTGCACGGCACCACCCTTCGTGCTTTTACTCTCAGCCTCACCATGAAACAGTAATAATGGCACGGCATCACCCTTCGTGCTTTTACTCTTAATCTCACCATAAAATGATAAATACGGCACGACATCATCCTTCGTGCTTTCACTCTGAATTTCATCATGAAACTATAGATACGGCACGGCATCACCCTTCCTGCATTAACTCTCAAATATGGCACGGCATCACTCTTCGTGCATTAACACTCAAATACAGCACGGCATCACCCTTCGTGCATTAACACTCTCCCTTACCATGTAACAATGCACATATAACAAGGAGATAGAATAAGGAAGATCAAGTCTTATGTCAATAATGGTTCCACTATACCAATCTTTACTTCAGAAACAATGCTCAATTCTCACAGATAGCCCATAAGTGCAGAAAGAACAACCAATTTAGTGATTAACTAATCTAAGCATGGATATTATGATAAAAAAAAGAAATAAATTACAAGGAACAAGTCCCACCCGCATGCTTTAACCCAACAACAACACATAAGTACTCGTCAACTCACATATAGTTGTACCCCAACATTTGAACAAGTAGCACATAACAAACAAGTCCTGATCCCTCAAGTCAAGGTTAACCACGACACTTACCTCGCTCTAAAGACCAACTCAAAGCTCAACCACGACTTTTCCTTTCGAACAAGCCTCCGAACTAACCAAATCTAGCAAATTATCAACCAAACGATTCAAAAGAAGCCTTAGGAACTACCCACTATGAAAAAGGTTCAATTTAGGTCATTATTGAAAAAGTCAACAAAAGCCAACTCCCGGGACAACTTGGTCCAAACCTGAAATTCGGACCAAAACCTTATTACTCATTCATCACCGAGCCTGGTTATGAAATTTGTTTCTAAATTCGACTTCAATTTAAGGTCTAAATTCTTATTTTACAAAAATTCCTAATTCTACCCAAACCCCCAATTTCCACCATGAAAATCCTAGGTTTTAGGTTGAAATCTTATGAAATGTAATGGAAGGTTGAAAGAAAATAGGTTAGAATCACTTACCAATGAATTGGAGAAGAAGGGATCTTGGGAAAATCGCCTCTAGGGTTCTCTAGGTTTGAAAATTTGAAAGAATGAGAAAATTCTAGTCTAACTCAGCTTTTGACCAGGTGCAGATGTCGCAATTGCGACTTGGGGTTCGCAATTGCGAACCCCGCAAATGCGAGAAACCCTTCACAATTGCAAAGGTCCCCCCATATTTTGCTATCAGCACATTTGCGATGATTTGTTCGCAAATGCGAACGGTGGTCTTCCGCATTTGTGACCCCTTTGTGACGACCCGGCTAGTCGTCTCGTGGGTTACTGCTCCGTCTTTTCCATTTTCTATCTCGTTATGTTTCGTTTTCTGTGTTTTACGTAACCAAGTTGAGTAGTTGCATTCGGAGTGAATTGGGTAAGAAATGAGACACTTAGTCTCTTTCAAGAAGGGTTAAATCGGAAAAGTCAACCGGATGTTGACTTATGAGTTAGGAGGCTTGGGTGTGAGTTTCGATGGTTCGGTTAGTTTCGGGAGGTGATTTATGACTTAGGAG
>MCJB01028105.1:18042-30159 GCA_002018475.1 Nicotiana obtusifolia
ATTAGTTTTGGAGGTCCGGTGTAGAACTAGGCTTGAACTGGTAAAGTTAGAATTTGGCGATTTCTGGTTCATAGTGAAATTTTGATCCGAGGGTCGGAATGAATTTATGAAAGTTGCTGTAGCTTCGATATGTGATTTAGGACTTGCGTGTAAAATTTCGGGTCACTCGGACAAGGTTTGGTTGGGTTTAGATCAACAGAGCGATTTAGAAGATTTCGAAATCCTTAGGCTTGAATCCGACTCGAATTGAGCATTGAGAGGTTGTTTGAGCGTTCCGAAGGTTGGAACAAGTTTGAATGATGTTATGGAGTATGTTGACGTGTTTGGTTGAGGTTCCAGAGGCCTCGGGTGAGTTTTGGGTGGTTAAACGGACTAATTCATCGTTGGAAAAGAAAGTTGCTGAACACCAGGTGTCGAAAATGCGATCGCATTTCTCAAATGCGGACCGCATATCTCTCCAAGAGATCGCAAACCCAGGGAGGTTCCTGGGCAAAGTTCATGTCAGAAATGCGGTAGGAAATGTGGACCGCATATCTGACATTGAGACCGCAAACTGAGACAGAAAAACTGAACAAAATTTAACGTCAAGAATGCAGTCGAAAATGCGATCGCAAACCTGAAATGCGGACCGCAAACCATGCTTCATGTTGAAATTGCGGTGAAAGCTAGGGCCACTTTTGCGGTGGCCACGTCAAATATGCGGACCGCATATCTGTTCTGCGACAGATATGCGATCGCATATAGGGTCGGACAAGGATATTTTTGTCTCGATTTTTGGCCCCTTTATAAACAGAAATCAGTGCCCATTTGCCATGCAAAAGCCATTTTCCGTTACCCACAAAGAGATTTTCTTGAACAAATTCTTAAAGAAGGGGGTTTTGACCATCTTGAACATAATTGGAGCTAGGGAACTCGGATTGAAGCGAAATCTTGAAGGATTTTTGGAAGATTTTCGAGAGAAACATTGGGGTAAGTGTTCTTAACTCAATCTTGGTCAAATTACCCAAACCTATTGCCATTCTAGTATGTAATTGGTGATTTAAGTTGGAGAAAATTGTGGAAAACCCTTGAGTTAGATTTTAAGACTTGGAGGTCGAACCGATGTCGGAATTCGATAAATCTTGTATGGTTGAACTCGTGGGAGGATAAGGAACCCGTTGAGGTGAAAAATAACTGAATTTCGAAAAGTGGGTCCGGGGCTCATGTTTTGCTAATTTTGGGATTTCTTAGTATTTATTGATTGTTTTCGCGTGGGCTTTGTTCCCTCAACATATTGTGACGTAATTGTTTGAATTTGGATAGATTCAACGCACGTGGAAGCCAATTCGAAGGGCAAAGGCGTCGTGGGCTAGGGATTTAGCCGGTTCGTGGTGAGTAGTGATTGTAAATGATGTCCTGAGGGTTCGAAACCCTGGATTTGCACATCGTAGTGCTATATTGAAGTGAGGCACACGCTCAATGATGAGCGTGGGGTCGTTTACTACTGGGATTGTGACTTGGTCCGTCCCGATTGATGATTTTTACTACATATTTGATTGAAACCTATTTGATATCATCATGTTTTGGGCTGCTTGCCATATTTGGGCTTCGTGGCAATTGTTTGAACCCTCCGGGGATTTTTATCACTATTTCCTCACTATTTGTACTTATTACTTGAACTCAGTCATGGTGTTTCCACTGTTGTACAACTCAGCCACTTTTTACTCAGTTTTTAGATTTACACAATATTTGAAATGATGTTTGGGCTGAGAACTACTGTTTTACTGTGCCCGAGGGGCTCGTGATGATTTTCTGATTGAGTGCGGCCGAGGGCCAGGTGTGAGGTTTTACTGAGTGATATGAGGCCGAGGGCCTGAAATACTATATATACGCCACGAGGTGGCTTGATTGATATGAGGCCGAGGGCCTAAATGTATGCCACGAAGTGGCTTGATATAGCGCTTGGGCCGTAAGGGGCCCCTCCCGGAGTCTGTACACCCCCAGTGAGCGCAGGGTACCCAGAGATATTAGAGTTGGTAACAATGACAACTGTAGGTTACAGTTGGTAACAATGACAACCGGTAACCAGAGATATTACAGTTGGTAACAATGATAATTGTAGGTTACAGTTGGTAACAATGACAACTGTAAGTTACAGTTGGTAACAATGACAACTGGTAACCAGAGATAATACAGTTGGTAACAATGACAACTGTAGGTTACAGTTGGTAACAATGACAACCGGTAACCAGAGAGATTACAGTTGGTAATAATGACAACTGTAGGTTCCAGTTGGTAATAATGACAACTGGTAACCAGAGATATTACAGTTGGTAACAATGACAACTGTAGGTTACAGTTGGTAACAATGGCAATTGATAACTAGAGCTGGGAAGATTTTTAAATGATTTCTTACTGATTTACTGTTTTCAAATAATGATTTACAGCTTCATTATGCATTGCCTTGTGCTTTACGAGTTTCCTTACTTTCAGTCATGATTTATATGTGCTACTCACTGAGTTGGAAGTACTCATATTACTCCCTGCACCATGTGTGCAGATTCAGGCGTTACTGATTCCGCTCCGAGGCATTGACTACGACTGTCAGAGCGGTGACTCAGAGACTACGAGATAGCTGTTGGCGTCCGCAGCCCCGTATCTCTTTATATTGTTATTTCTACTTTCTTCAAACAATTGTGCCAGAGATATTGTAATACTAATCTTGTTATTAGGATTTCATTAGTTGCTCATGACTTTGTGACACCCCGGTTTCGGGCTGTTGTTGGGATGGTTCACTATGTTTTTCTGCAAATGACCGCTATTAAACTAGGATGTGTTGTTCTCTTGTTAAATTTATTGCTTAAACTGAGTTATGGTTCGAATTGGCTGGCCTTGTCTTCACGAGAGGCGCCATCACGATCGGGTTTAGGTTTCGGGCCGTGACACCCTTTGATCGCAAATGCGAACCCTAGTGACCCACCCCTCTTTGCAACAGTCAAGATTTTCTTCGCAATTGCGACCCAAACAGGAAATTGGGTTCTTCGCAATTGCGAACACTGACCTCGCAATTGCGAGGTCAGAAACCTGCACCAGAACTAAAGCACACTAGCATTGTTTCTAAGTCCAAACTCACTCCGTGGCCTATCCGAAACTCATCCGAGCCCTCGGGATGCACACAAGTCCAATAACATCATACGAACTTGCTCATGCGATCGGATCACCAAAATAACACCTAGACTATGAATTGGACGCGAAATCAAATGAAATTTTCAAGAAACTTTAGAACTTCTATTTTAACCACCGGATGTCCGAATCACGTCAAACCAACTTCGTTTCTCACCAACTTTGGCAGACAAGTCATAAATACAGTAATGGACCTATACCGAGTTCTGGAACCAAAATACGGACCCGATATCAACAAAGTCAATCCTTGGTCAAACCTTTAGATTCATTAAGCCTTTAAACTTCGAAATTTTGACAAAAAGCAATAACTCGAGTAGGGACCTCCGAATTCGATTCCGGGCATATGCCCAGGTTCCAAATCACGATTGGACCCACCGGAACCGTCAAAATACGGATCCGGGTCCGTTTGTTCAAAATATTGACCGAAGTCAACTCAAATGGATTTTTTAAAGGCAAAATTTCATATTTAATCAATTTTTAACATAAAAGTCATCCGGAAAAACACCCCGACTACGCACGCAAATCGAGAAAGGCTTAAAGAAGCTATTGGAGGCTTCGAAACACAGAATTGGAGTTTAAAACTCTAGATGACCTATCGGGTCATCACAAAACCTGTCCGGTTTGGTCTAATTAACTGATTTCAGACCAATTTTGGTCGGTATTGTTAAAAAATATTTGACCGTTTGACCTCACAACTACCGACCGAATTCAATCGGTATTTTAATTTTAAATTTTTTAATATATTAATTTAATGAAAATACCGATTGAAATCGGTCGATTTTAGTCAATTTATATAAATAGATTTTAAATAAATAATATTTAATACTTAATTGATATGTGTGTGTGTGTGTGTGTGTGTGTTTTATAAATTACTTTTAAATTACTTTTATATGGACACTATGCATATATGTACATAATATTTAATTGATTTAATATCCTAAATTATAATATTTAATATTTAATTAATTTTATATTTATACACACACACACACTCTCACACACTCACTCACACACACACACACACACACACACACACACATATATATATATATGTATATTTATATTTGCACACACATACATAATCTTGAATGATTTATTCTCGATCACCTTATTAGTACTTTGCTCAGATACTTCATCAGTGGATCAATTAAAAATTCAATTATATTTGATTAAAATTTACTATAACACATCTAGTTCTATAAGATGTAGTGCTATATCAATACTTAAGTTTTAGCAACAATTACATATAAATATAGCATATATTAATATAACATATGTTAATATAGCATTAATATGTATACATATGTTGTTGTTGCTAAAACATTAAGTATTAATACGTCACTACATCTTTTATATATATATATATATATATATATATATGAAATTAATATTTAAGTTGTAGCAACAACAATATATTTATTATTATTAATGCTATATTAACATATGCTATATCAATATATGCTATATTCATATGCTGTTGTTGCTAAAACTTAAGTATTACTATAATACTACATCTTATAGAACTATATATATATATATACACACACACACACACACGCACTTAAGTTGTAGCAACAACAACATACTATATACATATTAATGCTATATTAATATAAGCTATATTCATATGTTTTTGTTGCTAAAACTTAAATATTAATATAGCACTACATCTTATAGAACTTATACTCTTTGTTTTTAAATGTGTTATAGTAAGTTTTAATTGAATATAGTTGAATTTCTAATTGATCTACTGATGAAGTATCCGAGCAAAGTACTAATAAGGTGATCAAGAATAGAACATTCAAGATTATGTGTGTGCGCATATATATATATATATATATATATATATATATATATATATATATGTATGTATATATATATATATATATATATATATGTATGTATGTATATGTATGTATGTATGTATGTATGTGTGTGTGTGTGTGTGTGTGTATGTAAATACAAAAGTAATTAAATATTGAATATTACAATTTAAGATGTTAAATTAATTAAATATTTTATACATATATGTATATATACATACACAGATAGGATTTAAGTATTATTTATTTAAAATCTATTTATGTAAATTGACTAAAATCGACCGACTTCGGTCGGTTTTTTCATTAAATTAATATTTTAAAATTTTAAAAATTAAAATATCGACCGAATTCGATCAAAAAAATTTAATTAAAACTTATTTCGGTTGGTAAATTATATATATAATTTTTCTTATATTAAAAGACCAATTTCCTTGGGCGGGAACGAATAATTTCAAATATACCGACCAATTTCGGTTGGTATATTTGAAAATTTTTAATTAAAAATTATTTTGGTAGATAATATGCAAGTATGATCAGGTCTTGGTCAAAGATTGACCAATTTCCGGCCGACATCGTCCGAATATGTATATCTTTGTTGTGGGACCATTATTTTCGCTGTCAGAAATATTTTCTTTGACTTTTGCGACCAATTTACTTATATTCCTACTGATTTCGGTCGGTATTCTGTGGAAAGATTTTGCCAGTTTTCTAGTAGTGTATACAGATTATTTAAATTTTAATTTGACTCCACATAAGTATCTAGTAAGCACAAGTTACCAACCTAGAAACAATAAGGTAGGTAACTTAAAGATATTTACCATCAACACTTATATACCATCAGCATATAAAACTTAGGTTTTATATATTTGTAACAAATATATCATCTCATTTGATTTAACAAAATTGGAGTATTCCGGGAGACAAATTAGTATCAAAATGATATTGGTCAATATATTTTGGCTTAGCTACACGTTTGGTAAACATCCAAAGTGCTTATAAGCTAAAATCAGCCATAAGTCATAAATTGGTCACTCCCAACATATGGCTTTTTAGCTTATAAGCACTTTTAGTTGATCAAGGCTTTTACTAGTTTATCCTAAATAATATTTTTTAATTCACAAAATATTTTTCCTAAAATAATTTTTCTAACTTTTTTTTCATTCCATGTACGTTGTTCATCCTTTTCTTTACAAAGAAACTTTTTAATTTATAATCTTTTGTAAAATTTTTAAGGATATTTAGTCATTTTAATAAAAGAACAACTTATCAGCACTTTTCAACCGAACACATCAACTTCTTATTATCAGTTTCAGCACGTCTATCCAAATATGTAAATTCTTATTTAAAAAATCAGTTTCAGCACTTAAAAATACTTTTTAGCACTTCAATTTTATCAGCTATTTACAATTAGCTAATATTGTGACGATATTGCTAATAGCATAGATGTCACGACCCAAAATCCAAAGCTTAGAGTTTACAAAGCTGGTATGAAATAAATACATCATCTGTTCGAAATGTGCATAAACAAATCGTTATGAATCTAAGGCTACCATGAACAAGAGGCAGCTATAATCGGAGCGCAGGTACATCTTCAAATCCAGCTCCCGTCGAGCTCAGCAACGTCAGCAGCTAACATCTGCACGCAAGGTGCAGAAGTATAATATGAGTACAATCGACCCCATGTACTCAATAAGTAACAAGCCTAACCTTAGGTTGAAAGTAGTGACAAGCTGGAACAAAGGTCGGGTTCAACCCCAATAGCCAACAACAGTTCATAATAACGTAAAGCAAGTTACAAAAGAAGTAATTTAGAGATGAAATGCTCAGCTTATTCATAGTTTCCCGAAAAAAATAGTTTCGCTTTTCAAGTATATCAGTGAAAACCCAAATCCTTTACCAAAATCGTCGAAAATATGAGTAAGTTTGAAAACAATAATTTTTTCCAAAAATCCTTTCAACAATAAATAAGATTTCCATTTTTCTTTCCAAATAGCCAGTGTAACATATATCACTATGTATATATTTCAATATGGGTGAGAAGTCATGAATGATGTGATACCGTACAACATGAGGAAAAATGCATCTCTATGCCTGTATGTCATATGTGCATGTCAATGCAATGCATTTCAGAGATGAACTCATATACTCACACTCTCAAAGTACTCAATCTCTCTGTCTCACACTTTCCACTCATCATGCTCAATCACTCGACATGCTCAGTCACTCAGTACCGTATATGGCCAATTCAGCCCAGGGAAGATCCATGCCGAATATATACATAGCAACTGCCAGTCAGTCACTCAGTACTGTATAAGCCAATCCAACCCAAGGAAGATCCATCCTCAAATATAAATGCTTCGGACAAGATCCATGTCCATGGAAGATCCATCCCTCAATATAAATCAACCACACTCACTGGGGGTGTGTGCATACTCTGGAGGGGCTCCTTCAACCCAAGCGCTATATCAAGCCAATCATGGCACAGATCAATATAACCTGCTGTGGCGTGCAGCCCGATCCCATAATATAATCAATATAACATGCTGCAGCGTGCAACCCGATCCCATAATATGACCAACACTCAGGCCCTCGGCCTTACTCAGTCATCAATCTCTCTAGTCTTTCGGGCTCATAATGCCATGAAACTAGCCCAAAATGATGATATGATGTGTCAATAGATAGCAACAGACACTACGATATGATATGAAATGAATGAACATGACCGAGTATGAAATTGCAATTTAAACAAGTAATTCAACAGCAATATGACCTCGGTGGGCCCCAACGGAATAAGCATGAAGCCTAGAGATGGTTTCTATCATGGATCACATCTTAATAGCTCTAGCACGTGAAGATTTCACGGTAACAGATAAGATAAGATAGCTACAGAGTACCACATGAATAACGGAGTCACAATTCACACGGTGTACGCCCACACGCCCGTCACCTAGCATGTGCGTCACCTCAACACCAAACACATAGCACGTAATTCGAGGTTTCATACTCTCAACACCAACTTTAAAAGTGTTACTTACCTCAAACAAGCAAATTCCAATACCGAGCAAGCCAAGCGTTGCTCCAAAATGCCATCACGTGCGTACCGACCTCCGAACGGATCAAAACTAGCCAAAATCAACCCAAGTACATCAAATAATGCCAAAGAAAATAAACCCAATCGATAAAGGTCGAATTTTTAATCAAAAGCCCAAAATCCGCCAAAAATTCAAAACCCAGGTCCGCACCTCGGAACCCGATGAAACTCATAAAATCGGATAACCCATTAAATAACGAGTCCAACCATACTAGTTTCACTCAAATCCGACCCCAAATCGATGTTCAAAACTCGAAAATTCACATTATAAAACTTTAGGCTAAAACCTCCAATATCTCTTTTGGAACCCTCAATCAAATTCCGAAAATGAAGATAGATTCATGATATAAAATCAAAAATGAGTAGAGAACACTTACCCCTGTCCATATGGTGAAAATTGCTTCAAGAATCACCTCAATCCGAGCTCCATAGCTCCCAAAATGTAAAAATGACCGAAACCCTCGAATAGAGTACTTTATAATCTGCCCCTGTATTCCTCTTATGCGAACGCGGGAAGTCCATCGCATTCGCGATGAACAAAATATACTGCCTCCAAAATTACTCTTCACGTTTGCAGTAGACTCCCCGCGAACGCGACTCACAGCTGGCTCAAAACTTCGCGAATGCGGCTCCAACTATGCGAACGCGATGAAGAAGGCCTCCAGCTCCAGCTCCAACTCCAGCTCCCAGCTCAATCCTACGCGTCCGCGATCCCTCATACGCGAACGTGAAGAAGACTTGCCCTAACTCTACGCGAACGCGTAACTCTACGCGAACGCGTTCGACCTATCGCGAACGCGTTGAAGAAAATCCCCTAGTTCCATATATCACTACGTGATCGCGGCCATTCTTCGTGATCGCGAAGAACAACAGAGACATCAGAAACCAGCAACTCCAAGCCAACCCGGAATGATCCGAAACCACCTCGAAACTCACTCGAGCCCCTTGGGACCTTGTCCGAACATACCAACAAGTCCCATAATACAACACGGACCTACTCGAGGCCTCAAATCACACATAACAACATCAAAACAACGAATCGCACCTCAAATCGAAATCTATGAATTTCTAACTTTCAATTTTCGAAACTCGCGCCGAAACATATCAAATCAACCCGGAATGAAATCAAATTTTGCACACAAGTCCTGAATAATATAACGAAGCTATCCAATTCCCGGAACCACTATCCGAATCCGATATCCTCAAAGTCAACTTCCGGTCAAACTTATGAACTTTCCAAACCTTTAAATTTTCAACTTTCACCAATTTGTGCCTAAACCTTCTAGAAACATCCAAATGCAAATCCGGGCATGCCCCCAAATTCGAAATCATCATCCGGACCTAACGAACCATCAAAACTCTGCTCCGGGGTCAAAGTCACAAAAGTCGAACTTGATCAACTCTTCCAACTTGAAGCTTTCACAATGAAATTCATTCTTCCAAATCGATTTAGAATAACCTGAAAAATCAAAACGGACGATTCACATAAGTCATAATACATCATACGATGCTGCTCAAGTCTTCAAATAGCTGAACGAAATACAAATGCTCAAAACGACCGGTCGGGTCGTTATATCCTCCCCCACTTAAACATACGTTCGTCCTCGAACGTGCCAAGAGTTTCTTATACTGTCAGATCACCGTGTAACCTTACCATGCACATGTCGGGGGTGATCCCACGTCACCCTTTTCCATATAGGCCCGACGACACAATCTACTGAAAATCATTAATTCAATCTTATCCCGCAGACCTTAGAATCCAATTTCCAACACCCGGAATTTTCTATAAGATCCAAAATTCGCATCTATACACTGTATAAGTCTGAACAAGCTACATCAAGCCATAACTGTAACCCAAGACACAATCACATGATATACCACATAACTCACATACTCATAGCAAAAACTTCTAATAGCTGTAGCTGCTTAAAATAACTCGGTACTGGTAATAAACCTCATATCAAATAAAATCTCATTCTAAAACCTTCTTACACTACCGATGATGAAAGAAATACGCATAAACTCGTAACCACTTATCAGACCAACAAGTGATGGAACTCTCCCTCCTTCGACAAGATCTATAGCAGATTTCTAAGACGACTTCCGATATTATCCTTCCGTAATCAAATCTGATAGTATCCATTCTAGGTCCAATGACCTCATCTCATCAAACACAACCACTCTAGTGACTTGCTGCACCAATACAACCCTAAGCCACAACCTGTGCAATCCGTGCACCAATAAGCAACAATCCAAATGTACTCCATCATGGAAAATGACTCACACGAGAAAACAATCCCCCAAGTTCAACAAGTACCACCACAATCGCGATGCTAAAAACCCATCATATATAGTAGAACCAAGACACACGAATCTGACACAAAGAATCATATCTCAACATAACTCTGTTGCAATGCATGACCCTACTTAAACACTGGTGTGTATGAAATACCACGAGCCACCATGCCCAAAATCAATACCCACACGCAATTTGACATCAAATACCCAGGTGCATGACCATAACCACGGAGAAGAAAATGACATAATGCCAGACAAACCCGAAAGAACATAACCAATGCGCAATCAATCATGCATCACCGAAATGCCCATCTTGCTCAAATTCCATTATAAAGCCCAAATAGAACTGCACCATGTGTGCATATAACCAACAAATCACAACCCCTCGTAGCATAGAAGAGTAACTCACAGAACATATAAGAACACGAATAAGCTCAAATACCAACCGAATGGCACATCCCTCAACAATAGCAGTACGGAGTCAACCAATCCAACCCGATGTAGAATACACATCCTCATTGGCCTACCAACGGGCCCCGAATCAACTCTGATCATCCACTAATAGATAAATAACCATCCGAAGGTCCACAATGACTGAATCATAACACTTGCTATCATTTGGCTAGCTCTGGCGACAACTTCACAGTCCACGACCACGAAACAATTCGTTTATGAGAACTCCCAGTCTCCAAATCCATAAACACACAAATCACCTTATTTGATATCAACTTCTTCGCCCGAATGTCCAATACATCTCTCATACACGATCATCCCACGAGGAATACTTCTATAACTCTTCCGTGCCACATAGCAAAATCTGAATACCAACAGTTGCTCACTCAGGCGAGCACCCCAATACCAATGAAGCATCCGTAAGTCAAAACACAATGCGCCTTCTAAAATGCACACCCTTCTCAAGCAATACCAAGTAGTAATAGTTTCACCTACACATCTAAAACCATCCATGTTGTCTAAGAATTCATGACCTTTCCTTCAAAACTGAACTGTGACCTTGCACATGCAAATCTCAATCCCACACAACATGCCGCATCTATCATGTCATCACAAGAAAAGCACGAGAATCTCATAATCAACTCTGAGTCACAAGAAAACTACATTCTCAATTAAACCTTCCATTTGATCTCATCCAGAAGAAAATAACAATATGCAACATGCTCCTCACACCAGTAGGAAATATACACCTCGAGCCGTGGTAGAAACCATTAAGAACAATTTGAAACCCATTTGCACATAAACAAGTCATCAGAACTGAATCTCCCTAACTCCTCCAATCCACGCAGGTTGCCAAACCCAAGATTATTACCATAAAACACCTATAGAGACTCACCACATCATAAATACCCAAAGAACTGATCATATCCATTGCCGTGCTGATTCAACCTACTACCAAACTGTCCTATTTCTCCGAGTTCCTTCCGAATTACCCTCAAGGTGACACTTTTACTCGCCAGAACACCACGATCCTTAACTAAAACTCACCCCACGAGATCCTAGAATAAAATCACACCGCCTTAAAGCCCTTAAGCCGTTGAATTCTCTCTTAAGCACCCCAAAGCACCACAATAGAGACACCCACTCTGAAGAGACCTTTTTGTGAACCTAGAATTGTTTCCTCCACCTTCTTGATACTGAAATGTATAATCCACAATGATACAGAAATACCGCGAGTCCTGACACCATCCAATGTAAATCTCATACCCTAGCCATATACAAATCTAGATA
>MCJB01028105.1:42173-52685 GCA_002018475.1 Nicotiana obtusifolia
GGGGGGGAGGGGGGTTCGGGTGGAATTCGGATCGAAAATAGATTGGAAGTTTAAAATTGGAAAGTGTTGATGCCCCAGTTCTGATGCATTCGCACCTGCAAGGTTTTGGCCTCAGGTGAGACTTCGCAGAATCAGCCTATAGCAGGTTGTCCAGTGGTCGCAGATGCGGAGGCCTTACCGCACCTGCGAGTTCACAAGTGCGAGGAAAATGGTCGCAGGTGCAGGCCAGGCCAAGGAGGCCTGGATTTGCAGGTGCGGGCGACCTCCCGCAGGTGTGTGTGCGCGGATGTGGATCAGCTTTGTAGAAGCAAAAGCGCAGGCGCACATTCTTCTGGCAGAAGTGGACTTGGCCAAGCTGGGCGAGGACTGTACCTGCGATGGATTTTTTCAGGTGCAGCATCGCAGGGGCGCCCCAATGTCCGTAGAAGCGAAAATCGCTGGAGCAGTGAGGTTCGTTTACTGTCGGGACTTAGGCTTTTTGGCTCATTTTCATTCACTTGTTGGGCGATTTTAGAGCTATTTTAAGAGGGGTTTTCACCTAGCTATTGAAGGTAAGTAATTCCTACCCAATTTAAGTTTAATATATATATTGTGGGTAGATTTTAACATGAAAATTATGAAAATTATGGGTTTAGTTGAAAAACCTAGGTTTTTATAAAAATGGAATTTAACCACGAAAATGACTATAGAATTGGGTGAAAATTATATGTTTGAGTTCGTGAGGTTATGGGTAACAATTAACTTCAAAAGTTTTCAGGATCCGTGCACTTGGGCCCGGGGGTGAATTTTAGGAATCTTCCAATTTGGGTTGGATAATTACTTTAATAGTTAAATTATGAACTTGTGAGTGTATTTGGCTAGTTTCAGGTTGTTTGGCACCAAATTGAGGAGTTAGAGTGGATTTGTGGACCGGAAGTGAGCTTGAGAACGAGGTAAGTCTCTTGCCTAACCTTGTAAGAGGGAATTCATCCCCTTAGGTATATCTTGGTTGTGTATTACTTGTGTTGGGAGCTATGTACGCACTAGGTGACGAGAGTCCATGCGTAACTATATTCCATGAGGTGTCCGGGCAGTCTTAGATCCACATCATGCTTTAATTGTACTGTTGTGTTTATTATGCATATTAATTTTCTTGAATAGAGCTTAGACTAGGGATTTTAAATTTGCAAATTTTCAAATTAAATTTCTTACTTTTTTTGGGAAGAATTGAGGAATACAAAATAACTATGATAAATCCATGTCCTCTTGCGTCGCAAGTACTTCCTTGAGCGAGGTAAACTTCTCTACTCTCATGGGAGCGGGCCGTTCGCCTCAGCAGTACAATAGGTACATCTATGGCTCGTGCCGTTCGAACCTCGGCAATGTAGACAGTATTTTGGATCGGGCTGTACGACCTCAGCATAAATCGTGCATGATAATACTCGGAGCCCGTTACACTTGATATCATTTTATGGCTTTAGAATTTGTAATTTATTTAATGACCGAAATTGATTTGGAACTAGTAAGTGTTAGTTGGGGACTTTGGAATTTACTATCAGCTAAAGAATCATTTATTCACTGCTTGTTATTATGTTATTATTATTATTATTCACATATTCCATTCTTATTTAGAATTTCTATATTTTATTTGTTGGCCCATAGTAAGTGTTGATGTCGATCACTTGTCACTACTTCTTCGAGGTTAGAGTGGATACTTACTAGGTACATGCTGTTTATGTACTCATGCTACACTTCTGCACTAATCATGGAGGATTTGAGGCAGGTGCATCTGATGTCCATTCAGGCACGCACCTGAGGCATAGTGGTGAGCTGCTCTCTGAGTCCATTCTGCAGCACCCGTAGTCTCTCTTTTGTATTTACTTTCTGTCCATCCTATTTCAGACAGTAGCATAGGTGTCTTGTATATTCTAATAGTTGCTCATACACTTGTGACACTGGGTCTTGGGAACATGCTAGTAGAAACTTTATGGCTTTTGAGTATTTATTTCATCGTATTTGCTCTTTTATAAGTTTACACTTTACTTTATTAAATTTTCCACTCCTCATCTACTTAATAAATAAAAATCAACTACTTTGAAATTATTAAAAAGAATAAATACATGGCTAGTTCAACGTTAGCTTGCCTAGCGATGACGTTGGGCGCCATCATGGCCTATAGGAGAGATTGGGTCGTGACAACATGGTATCAGAGCACTAGGTTCACGT
This sequence comes from Nicotiana obtusifolia, assembly GCA_002018475.1. Lineage (NCBI taxonomy): Eukaryota > Viridiplantae > Streptophyta > Magnoliopsida > Solanales > Solanaceae > Nicotiana > Nicotiana obtusifolia. The sequence continues at coordinate 44,379 of MCJB01028105.1, forward strand.
AGGTCTCACAAGTTATGAGCAGGTCTAATAGAGTCTTGCAAATCGGTACAGAGACGTCCGTGCTTATCTTCGACAGGCTATAGGATATTAGGAAACTTCTCTTTCTTCATCTCCTATCGTGCAGTTGATGTTGTGCTAAGTATCTTTCTCTTATTCTCTCATAGATGGTGAGAACGCGCGCGGTAGATGTACCGGATCATGGAGGAGCTGCTCCCACTGTTGCTAGAGGCCGAGGCAGAGGCCGAGGGAGGGCTCCAACTCGTGGTAAAGGACGAGGGCATCCTAGAGTTGCTCCAGTTGTGCCACTAGTGGATCCAGTGGAGGATCCTATTATTGGGGAGCCGACCTCAGTGGATTTCATGTCCGCACCTGGATTCCAGGAGGTCATGGGTCGTATGTTGTGGTTCATACGACCCTAGACCAGTTGCGGACGGTGAGCTGCAGAAGCTATTGGATAGATGGACCAGGCTACATGCTCCTGTCTTTAGAAGTGAGCAACATGAGGACCCCCAGGACTTTATTGATCGTTGAAGGGACAGACTGCACAATATAAGGATATTGGAGTCCCACGGGGTGGACTTTACCACCTTTCAGCTGGAGGGCAGGGCCCGTAGATGGTGGCAGTCCTATCTTCTCGGTAGGCTAGCAGGTTTTCCTCCCTTGACTTGGGACCAGTTCACATGTCTCTTTCTGGATAGATATATTCCACGCTCTTAGAGGGAAGAGTTGCGATTTCAGTTCAAGCAGCTTCAGTAGGGGCAGATGTTGGTGACCGATTATGAGGCAAGATTCTCTGAGTTGTCTCGCTATGAACTTATGATACTTCCCACCGATGTAGAGAGTGTGCGGATGTTTGTTGCGAGTTTGCACTCCGGTATCCAGGCCACTATGGCCCGAGAGGTAGAGATGGGGCTTTTTACGAGTTGGTTGTGGAGATAGCTCGGAGGATCGAGGGTGTTCGTTAGCGAAGCCGAGAGCAGATGCCGAGTGACAAGCGGTTTCTATATTCTGGAGGGTTTAGTGGTGCTCCGTCTGGGGGCGTAGGTCAGTTTGTGAGGGGTTAGTCTAGCAGGCCCACATATCCAGCACTGCCGCCTTCTTAGGGTACTCCAGTGCGGCCCTATTTCAGTGCCATTCCAGAGAGCTCCTACCGTCTACTAGCTATTCAGGGTTCCTCCAGTGGGTATTCATACCATCAGGGTTAGACTTTAGGTCAGGAGTCCATCGTTTCGAGGGGTTGTTTCGAGTGCGGGGATCTTGGCCACATGAAAAAGTTTTGCCCCAGACTTTGAGGCAAGGCAGTATAGCAAGGTCATTAGCCTATGATTACAGCACCAGCTGCCGCACCAGTCGTCCGGCTGCCCAGAGGCGGAGGGAAGGTGGGTAAGGGCCGTCCTAGAGGTGGTGGCCAGTCAGGTGGGGCTCCAGCTAGGTTCTATGCTTTTCCAGCCAGACCAGATGTAGTAGCCTTAGATGCCGTGATCACAAGTATTATTTCTATCTACGGTAGGTATTCTTCGGTACTATTTGATCCAGGGTCTACATATTCATATGTTTCATCTCTGTTTTCTCACTTTCTGGGTGTTCCTCGCGAGTCCTTGGTTACTCTTGTATGTGTCCACTCCAGTGGGCAATTATGTTGTTGTGGATTGGATTTATCGGTCCTGTATCGTGACTTTCGGTGGTTACGAGACTAGAGCAAATCTTCTGTTGCTTGATATGATCGACTTTGAGGTCATCCTGGGCATGGACTGGTTGTCTCCATATCACGTCGTCTTTGATTTCCATGCCAAGATTGTTACCTTGGCAATGCCAGAGTTGCCTAGATTGGAGTGGAAGGGTTTGTCTGTCAGTGCATCTATTCGGGTTATCTCTTTCCGAAGGCTCGACACATGGTCGAGAAGGGTTATTTGACTTATCTAGATTATGTTCGGGATACTACTATAGAGACTTCAGTGATTGATTCAATGCCCGTGTTCCGGGAGTTCTCCGATGTGTTTCCTTCTGATCTACCAGGCATGCCGCCAGATCATGATATCGATTCCTATATTGATTTGGCTCCAGGTACCCAGCCTATCTCTATTCCACCGTATCGCATGGCTTCGAAAGAGTTGAAGGATTTGAAAGAGCAGCTTGAGGAGTTGCTAGCAAAGGAGTTCGTCAGACCGAGTGTGTTGCCTTGGGTGCACCGGTGTTACTCGTGAAGAAGAAGGATGGGACTATGCAGTTGTGTATCGATTAACGCCAGTTGAACAAAGTTACCATTAAGAACAAGTACCCGTTGCCGCGTATTGATGATTTATTTGACCAGTTGCAGGGTGCCAGGGTTTTCTCTAAGATCAACTTGAGATCGGGGTATCATCCGTTGAAGATTTGTGATTCGGATGTTCCGAAGATCACTTTTCGGACTAGATATGGCCACTATGAGTTTCTAGTGATGTCCTTCGGCTTGACTAACACCCCGGCGATTTTTGGATTTGATGAACCGGGTGTTCAGGCCATATATTGACTCATTTGTCATTGTCAGCACGAGCGGTAGTGCATCAGACATTGCGGGAACAGAAGCTATATGCTATATTCTCCAAGTATGAGTTCTAGTTAGACTCTGTGAGATTCTTGGGGCATGTTGTATCAGGTGAGTGTATTAAGGTAGATCCCAGTAAGATCGAGGCAGCTCAGAGTTAGCCTCGTCCTACCACAATGACCGAGAAACAGGAGCTTTTTGGGGTTAGCAGGTTATTATCACCAATTTGTGGAGGGCTTCTCATCTATTGCAACACCTTTGACTACATTGACCCAGAAGGGTGCTCCGTTCCGGTGGTCTGATGATTGCGAGGCGAGCTTTCAGAAGCTCAAGATAGCTTTGACTACGACACCAGTCTATTGTTGCCTTCCAGTTCAATGATGTATATTGTGTCTTGTGATGCTTCACGCATTGGCCTGAGTTGTGTATTGATGTAGAAGGGGCGAGTTATTGCATATGCTTCGTGTTAGCTAAAGTCCCACGAGAAGAATTACCCCGTGCACGATTTGGAGTTGGCCCCGATAGTTCATGCTCTCAAGATCTGGAGGCATTACCTTTATGAGGTGTCTTGTGAGGTTTACACCGATCATCGCAGCTTGCAGTATTTGTTCAAGTAGAGGGATCTCAATTTGAGGAAGCGGGGGTGGCTTGAGTTATTAAAAGATTATGATATTACCATCCTTTAACATCCGGGCAAGGCCAATGTGGTTGCGGATGCCTTGAGCAGAAAGGCGGAGAGTATGGGGAGTTTGGCATTCATTTCAGTAGAGGAGAGGCCATTAGCTTTGGACATTCGGTCCTTGGCTAACATACTTGTGAGGTTGGATATTTCAGAGCCCAACTGAATTATTGCATGCGTCGTCGCTCAGTCTTCATTGTTCGAGCAGATCAAGGCTCGTCAGTACGACGATCCGCACTTGTTGGTTCTCAGAGAGATGGTACTATAGGGTGGTCCCAAGGAGGTTGCTATTGGTGAAGATGGGGTCCTTCGACTCCAGGGTTGTCCATGTGTCCCTAATGTTGATGGGTTGAGGGAGAAGATTCTAGCGGAGGCACACAATTCTCGATATTCTATTCCTCCAGGTGCTACGAATATGTATCGCGACCTGAGGCAGCATTATTAGTGGCGGTGGATGAAGAAGGACATAGTTGAGTATGTACCAAGGTGCCTAAATTTCCAGCAGGTTAAGTATGAGCATCAGAGGCCAGGTGGCCTACTCCAGCAGATGGTTATACTTGAGTGGAAATTAGAGCGCATTACTATGCACTTTGTAGTTGTGTTGCCGCAGACCTTAAGGAAGTTTGATGCAATTTGGGTCACTATCGACAGGTTGACCAAGTCGGCACACTTCATTACGGTTGTGACTATATACTCTTCAGAGAGATTGGCCCAGATTTACATTCAGGAGATTGTTCGGTTGCATGGTGTGCCTGTTTCCCTCATATCAGATAGAGGCCCTCAGTTTACTTCTCATTTCTGGAGGGCAATATAGAGTGAATTGGGGACCGAGGTAGAGCTCAACACATCCTTTCATCCACAGACCGACAGGAAGTCGGAGCGGACGGTTCAGATCTTGAAGGATATGCTTAGAGCATGTGTGATTGTCTTCGGAGGGAAGTGGGATCGATTCTTGCCTTTGGCCGAGTTTGCTTATAACAACAATTATTAGTCCAACATTGAGATGGCTCCATTTGAGGATTTGTATGGTCGGCGATGTTGTTCGCCCATCGGATGGTTCGAGCCCGACAAGGCTAGGTTATACAATACTGATTTGGTGAAGGATGCCTTGGATAATGTGAAGTTGATTCAGGAGCGACTTCGCACAGCACAGTCCAGACAGAAGAGTTATGCGGATCAGAAGGCGCGTGATTTATCATTTATGGTGGGTGAGAAGATTCTCTTGAAAGTCTCGCCGATGAAGGGAATCATGAGGTTCGAGAAGAATGGCCAATTGAGCCTAAGGTTTATAGGTCCATTTGAGGTGTTGAGGTGAGTTGGGGTGGTTGCTTATGAGCTTGATTTGCCTCCCAGTCTATCGGGAGTTCATTCGGTTCTCCACGTATCTATGCTGCGGAAGTATCATGTCGACAGGTCGCATGTGTTAGACTACAGCACGGTTCAGCTAGATGAGAGCCTAGGTTATGAAGAGGAGCCAGTTGCCATTGTTGACAGGAAGGTTCGCCAATTGAGGTCCAAGAAGATTTCTGCAGTGAAGGTCCAATGGAGGGGTCAACCAATCATGGAGGCGACTTGGGAGACCGAGGAGGACATCCGGAGCAGATATCTACACTTATTCAGCACTCTAGGTACGATTCTAGACCGTTTGAGGATGAGCATTTGTTTAAGAGGTAGAGAATGTAATGACCCAACTGATCGTTTTGCTTTCTAGATCCGCGTTCCCCTAATTAAGACTGGGGTTTATATTTTATGCAGTTATGGGAATTCAACTGCGTATTGCAATGGTTTTCTGAAATGAGTTAAGTGAAAGGCTTCTAGCCAATGAAGTTTTTATGCCACTTGTAGTTCAGGGGTTATGATGAATTCTTGTACTCTCGCTCGCGTTGCAGCATGATAGGTTTAGTGAGTGGCATGGGAATTAGAAGTTGAGGATTAAGGTTGCGGCTCGGTATTGATAAGAATGTCACAAGCTCGGATGAGCAGGGAGGAATTCAGATGATCAGAGTAAGTTGGCATTTTCTTTAGTGTCGCCTGAGAACGGTGTCTTTTGTAAGTGGCTTTGTGTATTGATTTGTGGATTCGTGATTTGCTTTACAGTATTTGTACGGTTGGAGGTGTGGATGTGCAGACTTTGCTACCCGGTGCGGAAGGTCGTGAGAGTATATCCCACAGGAAGACCGCATAAGTGTAACATGTTAGTCACTTGATTGTTAAAGATTGAAACCAAGTATGGAGATTATGGTATTATCGCTAATGCGAGAGCTTATGCCTGAGAGGAACTCTAGTCATTTGGTTGTGGACGGTGGGAGTTTGGTCCGAATTGGACGGCTGCCTGTGTGTTTCATGAAGAGGGCCATTGTGGATCCTTGAAAGGTTGTTGGCCCAGTATGGTATGATCAGAATCGTTTTAAGGTTCGTTGGTGGGTGTAATGTGAATGTGTGCTCTACGTCAGGTTGGGTGTGTTCATTCGGCATAGCATTACTTACGGAGGAGTCTTCAGGCATTAGATGTAACGACCCGACTGGTCGTTTTGCTTTCTAGAACCTTGTTTCCCCTAATTAAGACTTCCTGTATGTACTCATACTGTTTTATAACTTGCGGAGATGTTAATTCCGGTTTGGTAGGGTTTGGGTTGAAATCGAAACACTTAGTTCCTTAATATTGGCTTAAATTGGTTAAGTTTGACTTGAGTCAACGTTTTGAGTAAACGACCTAGGAACTGGGATTTGACGGTCCCAATAAGTTTGTATGATGATTTTGGACTTGGGCGTATATTCGGATGACCCGGGAGCATTTCGGCGCTTAATATTGAAAGTTGGCGCATTGAAGGTTTTCAAGTTGTTTGAATTTGGTTTGAAGTAGGATTTGGTGTTATCGAGGTCTGATTAGGATTTCGATCCTGGGAATAATTTTGTATGGTGATTTGTGACTTACTCATAAAATTTGGTGTCATTTCGAGCGGTTTAAGTCAGCGCGTTCGGAGTAAGTTGGAAGTACTTGAAGTTCATAAGTAGATTCGATTTGGTTTTGCGGTGTGATTCTTAGTTTTGATATTATTTTTCATGTTTCTAGAGTTCGAGCAGGTCCGTATTATGTTTACAAACTTAATGGTATGCTCGGACGGGGTTTTGGGAGGAGGGGGGGTAGGGTGGAATTTGGATCGAAAATGGATCGGAACTTTGAAATTGGGAAGTGTTGGTGCTCCAGTTCTGGTGCGTTCGCACCTACGAGGTTTTGGCCGCAGGCGCAATTTCACAGAAGCGGCCCATCGACTGTAAAAGCGGCCTAGAGCAGGTTGTCCAGTGGTCGCAAATGCGGAGGCCTTACCGCACCTGCAAGCTCGCAGGTGCGAGGAAAATGGTCGCAGGCGGGCTAGGCCAAGGAGACCTAGATTCTCAGGTGTGGGAGACCTCCCGCAGGCGCGTGTGCAGATGTGGACCAGCTCCGCAGAAGCGAAAGCGAAGGCGCGCATTCTTCTCCGCAGAAACGGACTTGGCCAAGCTGGGCGAGGACTACACCTGCGATGGATTTTTCTGCAGGTGCGGCGTCACAGGTGCGCCCCAATGTCCGCAGAAGCGAAAATCGCTTGGGCAGTGAGGTTCATATAATCTCAGGACTTAGGCTTTTTGGCTCATTTTCATTCACGTTGGGCAATTTTAGTACTCTTTGAAGAGGGGTTTTTACCTAGCTATTGAAGGTAAGTAATTCCTACCTAATGTAAGTTCAATACATGAATTGTGGGTAGATTTTAACATGAAAAATTATGAAAATTATGGGTTTAGTTGAAAAACCTAGGTTTCGATAAAAATGGGATTTAACCACGAAAATGACTATAGAATTGGGTAAAAATTATATGCTTGAGTTCGTGAGGTTATGGGTAACATTGAACTTCGAAAATTTCTGGGATCCGAGCATGTGGCCCCGAGGGTGAATTGTAGGGATCTTCCAATTTGGGTTGGGTAGTTACTCTAATAGTTAAATTATAAACTTGTGAGGGTATATTGATTAATTTATATAATATTTGGCTTTTCGGGTTGTTCAGCACCAAGTTGAGGAGTTAGAGCGGATTTGTGGACTGGAAGTGAACTTGAGAACGGGGTAAGTCTCTAGTCTAACCTTGTAAGAGGGAACTCATCTCCTTAGGTGTATCTTGTTGTGTATTACTTGTGTGGGGAGCTACGTACGCACTAGGTGACGAGAATCCGTGCGTAGCTATATTCCATGAGGTGTCCGGATAGTCTTAAATCCACATCATATTTTAATTGTACTGCTGTGTTTATTATGCATATTAGTTGTCTTGAATAGAGCTGAGACTGGGGATTTTAAAGTTGCACATTTTCAAATTAAATTTCTTATTTTTTTGGGAAGAATTGAGGAATACATAACAACTCTGAGAAATCCATGTCCTCTTGCGTCGCAAGTACTTCCGCGAGCGAGGTAAACTTCTCTACTTTTATGGGTGGGGGTCGTTCTCCTTGGCAGTATAATAGATGCATCTATGGTTCATGTCTTTCGATCCACGGCAGTGCACATAATATTTTGGATCGGGCTGTACGACCTCGGCATAAATTGTATGTGATAATATTCGGAGCCCGAATAAACCTGATATTATTTTATGTCTTGAGAGGTTATAATTTATTTAATGATCGAAATTGATTTGGAACTAGTAAGTGTTAGTTGGAGACTTTGGAATTTACTATCGGCTAAAGAATCATTTATTCATTGCTTGTTATTATGTTATTATTGTTATTCACATATTCCATGCCTATTTAGAATTTATGTATTTTATTTGCTGGCCCATAGTAAGTGTCGATGTCGACCCCTCGTTACTACTTCTTCGAGGTTAGACTGGATACTTACTGGGTACATGTTGTTTATGTACTCACGCTACACTTCTGCACTAATCGTGCAGAATCTAAGGCCGGTGCATCTGGTGTCCATTCAGGCGCGCACCTGAGGCATAGTGGCGAGCTGCTTTCTGAGTCCATTCTGCAGCACCCCTAGTCTCTCTTTTGTATTTACTTTCTGTCTATCCTATTTCAGATAGTAGCTTAGGTGTTTTGTATATTCTAGTAGTTGCTTATACACTTGTGACACTGGGTC